>PVKA01002207.1:104635-129596 GCA_004027165.1 Ctenomys sociabilis
TTTTTTTTTTTTTTTTTTTTTTTTTTTTTTTTTTTTTTTTTTTTTTTTTTTTTTTTTTTTTTTTTTTTTTTTTTTTTTTTTTTTTTTTTTTTTTTTTTTTTTGTAGAACCGGGGTGAATCACAGTGTTGAGAATGAAATCCAAGACCTCACCCATGCTCAATAAGCCTTCTACCACTGACCTACATCCCCACTCCAGAACTTTCTAATTACCCCAAACTAAAACCCTGCCTCATTGAGAATAACTCCCCATTTCCCCTTCTCTAGCCCCTGGAAATTGTCATTCCCCTTTCAACCACTACAAATTTGCCTACTCCAGATATGCAACATAAACAGAGTCACACGGTGTTTATCCTTCCCTCTGCCTTCTTTCACTTGGTCTAATATCTTCAAAGTTCATTCATGTTACACCATATATGTCAGCATTTCGTTCCTTTTTAAGACAATATAACTTTTTAAATAAAATTTTTCTGCCATTGGGGATGTGATGATAACTAAAACATGATTTCTGCTGTCACTCGGTGATCTCGCAGCCTGGTAATACCAAGAGCGGTGTCCTAAGAACTTCAGAAATGCACCAACACACATCCAAGAGAACTTCTAGTAGCAGAGACAACAGTGCCATCACGCTCCCCCAGCAGCCATGGAGCGCAGGCCCTTCTCCATCTGAGCTGAAATCCCAAGGCTTTGAGCTGTGAGCCACTGGCAAGTTATTTCTCTGGTCAGAGGCTCAGTTTTTTCATACATAAAATGGGAGAAATAATAATATACAGTATCCCTTTAAGTTATAATCAGCTTTATATGAATCAGCTATGCAAAATACTTAGACTACTATATGGATCATCACAAATACTATGTAAGGCAAACTAATAATCTCTGAGTCTATGGGAAATTAGCACTTTAGGTAGATTTTGGGAAATGAAGACAACTTCTTTAAGGTAGAGTCCCCAGACCAAATATAGGTCACCTTACTCAATTTGAATTTCAGATAAATAATATTTTATATAATATATACTAAATACTGGAAGCTTTTAGACAAATATTTAGGAAATGCAAGGTTCAGACCATGTATTTGATAACTCAGAATATTTTTGTCAAAATAATTCATGTAGTGAGGTTGGTTGATTGGTTTCTAATGGGAACTGAAGGAACTGGAGAAAGAAGAGAATTTTCTTAAAGCTTTAAATACCCAATTTAAACATAAACATGACCTGAAAACTTTTGTGTCTGCCCTAGAAGAAATCCTTAACTTCTATATTGCTGGTAGAAGTGCCATTATCCTTGAAGGATTCTGTGTTCATCTTCTCTATACATAATAAATTATAGTGAGAAGTTTTGCTGCACTGCCAGAATCCCTGAGTTAAATGGGGCAATTGGGTCTTGGGATGGCAGGACCAAGTGGCAAGCCTTAATCACCGAAGCCAGGTGAATGTGCTTATTGAAATGGGCAGTACACTTCAAACAGTAATCAGGGTGGTTTGACTCACATAGATCCTAGGCTAGCTGATCATAGAGTACTTAGATGAGAAATATGAGCAGCCTTCTAAATTCTTATCTGTGTGAATTTGCAGCTTAGGCTACATGCCCAAGGGTAAGAAAAATGTTAAATGCCTAAAGCAGTTTGAATTGATAGTTAAAGAGCCCTTTGAAACGGGTATTTGGCATTTGGAATGCTCTAGGTAGCATCCTCTTTTTCTAAAATAGATCACATAGGGGCACCATACTCAATTAAGAGCCTTTAGAATTACCTGTAGCAGTTAGTGCTCTGAGTCACCTAACTGACGAGAGAGATTCAGACTGATGCGGCCTGGACTGAGGTTGCAGCAAGAGGCTGTATTAAAATTTCCCCCAAGCAATTCTACACAGGTGTGATCAACAAATATAGTGAATGTTTAAAAACTTTAGAAATGTATTACAGTAAAAGACACACTGTCATTAATCTCAAAATATGTACCATAGGTGAAGAGATGGAGACTGAGTGGTTGCTGCCACGTTGCTGACCTCGAGCAGCAGTTAACTCCACGTAGAACCTGGGAGCAGGAGATTTGGAATCAAATCTCTTCTCTCGTCCCTCTCCTGGTTTTTGTTACTGTCAGCACTTTTACCTTCAAACATGGTGGTTAGCAATGTCATTAACAAGACAGATCCTCGTTCCATGAATTCCCATGTGTTCATTGGGAACCTGAACACTCTTGTGGTGAAGAAATCTGAGGTGGAGGCCATCTTCTGGAAGTGTTGCAAAACTGTGGGTTGCTCCATTCATAAGGGCTTTGCCTTTGTCCAGTATGTTAATGAGAGAAATGCCCAGGCTGCTGCAGCTGGAGAGGATGGCAGAATGATTGCTGGTCAGGTCTTAGATATTAATCTGGCTGCAGAGCCAAAAGTGAGCAGAGGAAAAGCGGGTGTGAAATGATCTGCAGTGGAGATGCACGGCTCCTCTTTTGACTGGGACTATGACTTTCGACGTGATTATTATGACAGGATGTACAGTCACCCAGCACGTGTTCCTCCTCCTGCTCCTCCTATTGCCCGGGCTGTGATACCCTTGGAACACCAGAGTGTATCAGGAAACACCTCCTGAAGACGCAAAAGTGGCTTCAATCTTAAGAGTGGTCAGCGGGGATCTTTGTCCAAGTCTGAACAGTTGAAAAACAATAACTTTCAGGCCATTAAGTATGAGCTGTCCCAAATAAAGCAAAAAGTGGACTCTTTACTACAAAGCCTGGAGAAATCTGAAAAGGAACAGAGCAAACAAGCAGTGGAGATGAAGAATGATAAAAGCCAAGAGGAGCAGACCAGCACCTCCCAGAAGCAAGATGAGACTAATATGAAGATGGAGCCTGAGGGTGCTGCGGATGACTGCTGAGGAGCGGGATCTACTGGACGATGATGAAAATTGGATGGAGGACCAGCTGGAGTTGATCAAGGATGATGAATAAGAGGCTGAGGAAGGAGAGGACGACAGCGTCAATGGCAAGGATGACTCCTAAACACATAGTTGGGTTTAGTTTTGTCCCATTATTTCTTCCTCTATGCACTTGTCTAAGATCAACATTTCACCACCACCTCTCCCCTAGTATCTTCAGCACACCCTCACTTTCTCCCTGCATCCTACCATATTCATAATTGCCCTGTGCCTGGTACCATTTTCACTTCCTTTGATGCTCCTAGTAGTTTTGTTAAGTCTTCTCCTGTACTTTTTGCTTCTTAATTTTGATACTTCTTATGAATTAACAGTAAAAAGGTTGTATGGTTTTTATCAGCTGTATCTACAATAATCTCTCATTATGCAGGCAGTATAGTTTTTCCATTTATACATGATTTCAGTAGTTGCTTCTCTAACTGCAAAGGTACTCTCATTTAGTGTAGCATCTGAAAGGAACTTTATGTGATTTAAGTGTTATGTGTATCACCCCACAAGAGTTATGTGTACCACCTGTCAAGTATTTTGTGGGGCTGTTAAACACAAATGTAACAATGTATTTTTGTGAATGACAGCATATCAAATCCATCCTCTAAAAGAGTTAGTGTAATAGTCTTTGTTTTCTAAAGTTGATACTTTGGGTTATCTTTTTGTGAATGCCTGACGTTTGGGATCTTTTGTCTCAAAACAAACAAGTCCTTATTAAACCAGGAAAAAGAATAACACCATAACTTCATACTCATCTGTCTCATCATATCTGCCATTTTTCAGAGCAGTTCTGGAAGCCCTCTTTAATGAATGTCTTTATATGGCATGATACAAAATACAGTAAATATTGTGCTAAGTGCCATCCCATGGGAAGGCAGACTTGCAAAACCATAACAGGATAACCTCATTTACCTTACTCACCAACTGACTTCTAGATCTTCCCCAAATTCAAAATGAACTTAAAAAAGTTTGGAATCAAGTCAGGATGTCAAGACAGTCAAGATAGCATACCTAAAAACCCTCACAAAGAGGGCTTCCAGAACTGCTTCAGAAAGTAGCTAAGATGACAGGATAAGTTTGCTTGAAGGAATATTTTAGGGAGATTACTAACAATATGTCTTCTACTACTATAATAATACATTTTTTAAAAACCTTTAACACATTGGATTTTATCATACCTTATAATGTAGTTAGGACAAGGAACTATCATCCTAATGATTCTGAAGACCTTTAGATGTTGAAATCACCCAAGCATTCATTGAGAGAGAAGGGGCTGCTGAGGCTCAGGCTCAGTGTTTCCAGGATTTAGGTGGCTGGTGGAGCTTGCACCTTCCCTGTCCAACAGGCTGGGAGCGCCTTGCTCAACCTATTTCACCCCAACATGATGACAGCTGGAAGACACAACTGTAGAGTTCAGAGATGTAGAAGAGAAAGTGGGTTTGAGTGGGTTTGTTCCTCCATAAATTTTTTTTCCTCCATAAATTAATAGGGTTTTTTGTTATATTTTTTCCAGGAATCGAACTCACATCCTTGCACTTGCCAGGCAGGAGCTTAGACTGCTGAGCTATCTCCCTAGCTCAAATTAATAGTTTATAGAAGAGATGTAGACCTTATTCCATCACCTGGAAAAAACCCCAAACAGCATGGTCAGACAGATAAAGCTGTATTTACTATTTCACAAGTAACTTCTCACTTGTAACACACTGCACAGTGGTGTTAATAACAGAACTTAGCAAGTCAAAATATGTAAAAGTTCACATGCTTTGTGTTGCAGTCATTGCATTGCAGTAAGGGAAGCTTATTTTAAGGCAAAAACCAACTAACATCCTACAGATACATGCATGAAGATGTCACAGCAACAGTGATCACAGATACATGGAGTATAACTGAAGAGTCAAATATCGCCTATTATCTTATTATACCAGAATCTAGTAGTGGTGAAATATGCAGACAGTGACACAGCATGTATCCACTGAAATCGCATGGTTCTTTCTTGAACAGATAAAATTGTATGTACATCAAAAATGAAACAGACATAACAGAAATCTATCAAACATTTCATCCAACAACTACAGCATTTACAAGCTTCTCCACAGCCCATGGAACATTCTTCAAAATAGATAATGCTTAGGTCACAAAGCAAGCCTTTGCAAATACTACAGATTGAAATGATTTCCTGAATCTCAACAAATCATCGTGGCACCAACAGCAAGAGAGACAAAACAAACAAACAAAAACTGCAAAACCATGTGAAATCGAACAATTCAATTTTGAATGATCAGTAGTCATGAAAGAAAGCAGTGAAAATATTTAAAACTCCTTGAATTAAATGAAAATGGAAATAAGACATACCAGAAACTCAGACACTAAAAAAGGTGTTTCTACAGAAAAATTAGTCATGAGGGCTTACATAAAAAAATCAAAGAGATCCTAAATAACTATCATCAGGTGCTTCTTAAAGTCTTTATTTTATTTTTGTTTTATTGAAGTACAAATATCAATGAAACAGTTTTATGATACCTTGACAAGATGGATTTGATAAATTAATACATTGCAAACTGTTTTTATAATGTTTTGGTATCGTAGAAGGTGCATACATGATATTATACTTACAAACATAATTATACCATATGTCTCTTATTAGTAAATTAAGAGAGTGTAGCTGTTTACGTATCTTATTTTTTATACCTGAATTACATCAAAGATTCAATAACTAATACTTTCTGCCTTGTTATTTTCCCGGTGGTTGTCCATAGTACTGGAAGCCAACATAATATCCTGTCCAACCACCATTAGTGCAAATCTTGCCTCTCATAGAATTATGTAGAAGCACAGCGTTATCTATCCCCACTGTACTGTCCATACACACACATCATGATTCTTCCTTTCTATACCCCTACCTTTGTCTACACTTGTGAAAGATGGGCACTCCATTGTCATTCAACTAACTTAGGTGCTGAAACTCTACAACACAATCCAACACAGTCTAGCATTCCACAACAATAGTGAGTTATTCAAAGAAGTTGTCAACCATAGCCATTTACAGCTCAGCTTAATATTATGGCCCCACAATGAATACTCCATTTTTATACTTTTCTGATGGATCGTTAAGACCTAGATAGAGCAAGACCTATATACCAAAACTTGTAGTTTTTGTTTCTGATGAGGTCAGTGAAGTCCCCTCAGGGTTTATCTTGTAGTCCTGTACATTATTCTGTAGATCCTTTGTCTGTGTCATCTATGTGGACGAGTCACGGCCAATGCTTGACCAGTTTGCTCTCTTTGAGAGCCTGAGAGAAAGTTTTCTCTCTATGTGACTCTCCCCAGCACACTATAGATCATCAATCTCTTTCCTCTGTGGCTGCATAATCTCCTTGTTCAGAAAATGTGCTCAACTGAGTTTCATGATGTTGCAGTACAGGTTCTCCTATGTCCTGAGTCTTCACTGACCTTGAAAGGCTAGGGCCAAAATGTTGGCTGGCTTTGTGGCTCTTCTATTTCTTCAATTTTGATTTGTGAACTTAGGTTGTTAACCATCCAGAAGAAAAGCTGATTAGTATCCTGCAGCATATGCCATTCACTTTGCCTTATCTGACTCAATTGTTTTTACTTAAACTCAGGTGAGCTCCAAATTTTCTGAACAAGGAGATTATGGAGCCACAGAGGAAAGAGAATCAAATTCTATAGTGTGCCTGGGGAGAGTCACATGAAGAGAAAACTTTCTCTCAAGCTCTCACAGAGAGCAAACTGGCCAAGCATTGGCCGTGACTCGTCCACATGGATGACACAGACAAAGGAACTACAGAATAATGTACAGGACTACAAGATAAACCCTGAGAGGACTTCACTGACCACATAGGAAATATAAAGTTCATGTGTTGGTATATAAGTCTTGATCTATCTAGGTCTTAACCATCCAGCAGAAAAGTATAAAAATGAAGTATACTTCGTGGGGCCATAATACTAAGCTGAGCTGTAAATGGCTATGGTCGACAATTTCTTTGAATAACTCACTATTGTTGTGGAATACTGGACTGTGTTGGATTGTGGTGTCGAGTTCCAGCACCTAAGCTAGTTGAATGTCAATGGAGTGCCCACCTTTGACAGGTGTAGACAAAGGAAGGGGTGTAGAAAGAAAAAATCATGATGTGTGTGTATAGACAGTACAGTTGGGCTAGATAACGCTGTGCTTCTACATAATTCTATGAGAGGCAAGATCTGCACTAATGGTTGTTGGACCGGATATTATGTCGGCTTCTAGTACTATGGTCATCCACTAGGAAAATAATTATTGAATTTTTGATATAATTCAGGTATAAAAAATAAGTAAGCAGCTACACTCTTAATTCACTGATAAGAGATATCTGCTAAAATAATATGTGTAAATATAATATCATGTATGTACCTTGTACAATACCAAAACATTATGAAAACAGTTTGCAATGTATTAATTTATCGAATCTGTATTGTTAAGGTGTCTTGAAACTGTCTGATTGACATTTGTAGTTCAATAAAATAAAATTTTTAAAAAAATTGCTTTTAGTTGTTGTACATTTCCATTTGTACTTATTCTTTTCACTTCTTATACTAGGGAGACTATATGATATTTACACGTGTGTGGTTTATTTCACTTATGAGTATATGTTCAAGTGGCATCCACTTCAGTATAAATGCTTCAAGCTTATCATTCTTAATAGCTGAGTAACATTCCATTATATAGAAATGCCACATTTTTTCAACCATTCCTCATGTGATGGACATCTTGCTTGTTTCCAAGAATTTGCTATCACAAATTGTGCTGCTATAAACATAGGTACACATATATCACAAAGATACAATGTTTTCAGTTCCTCTGGGAAAATTCCCAGTAGGGGAATAGCTGGCTTGAATGGGATTTCTAGTCCTACTCTTTTGAGGAGTCTCCACACTGACCTCCACAATGGTTGTACCAGTCTACATTCCCACCAGCAGTGGAGAAGTGTTCCCTTTTCCCTACAACCTTTCCAACATTTGTTGTTGGTTGATTTCATTATGATAGTCATTCTTTCTGGAGTGAGATGGTATCTCAGTGTTGTTTTTATTTGCATTTCATGGAAGACTAGCGATGTGGAGCATTTTTTCATATATTTATTCGCTTCTTTAATTTCGTCCTCTGAGAAGTATATATTCATCTTAGATGCCCATTTCTTAATTGGGTGTTTAAATTTGAGGGTCCTGTTATGTCTTAGTTCTTTATATATTCTAGACAGTAGCCCTCTGTCTGATTGCTTATTAGTTAGGATTTTTTCAAAATTTGTGGGTTGTCTTTTTACTCTGTTGACAATTTCTTTTGACATGCAGAAGCTCCTTAAGAAAAGTTGATCCATTTTGACTTTAACTTAGTGCATGGTGATAGAGCTGGGTCAAGTTTTAGTTTTTGGCATGTAGAAAGCCATGTTTTCCAGCACCATTTGTTAAAGAGGCTATCTTTCTTCCAGTGAGCTTGTTTAGCCCCTTTGTCAAAGATCAGATGGCTGAGTGTGACTGTAGATGCCTCTGCATCTTCTAATCTATTCCACTGATCCTCAGGTCTATTTTGTTGCCAATACCATGTTGATTTTATCACAGTGGCTTTGTGGTATAATTTCAAATCAGGAATTGTGATGCCTCCTGCCTTGTCTTGATTGGCCAAGATTGCCTTTGCTGTTCTAGGTTGTTTGTGGTTCCAAATAAATTTTAGAAACAATTTCTCTAGGTCTGGGAGGTATGTTGGTGGCAGTTTGATAGGGATTGCATTAAATCTGTACAGCAATTTTGGGAGTATGGCCATCTTCATGATGTTGGTTCTTCCTATCCAGGAGCATGGAATATCTTTCCATTTTCTGAAATCCTCTATAATCTCTTTTCTTAGGGTGTTGTAATTTTCTGTGAAAAGGTCTTTGACTCCCTTGGTTAAGTGAATCCCAAGGTATTTCATTTTCCATGGTGCTATTGTAAAAGGTATTGTTTCTGTTGTTTCCCTTTCAGTGTGCTTGTTATCTGTGTAGAGGAATGCTATTGACTTTTGAGTATTGATTTTGTATCCTGCTATGGTACTGAATTTCCCTATCAGTTCTAGTAGTTTCTTGGTGGAATTTTTGGGGTCTTCCAAGTAAAGTATCATGTCATCTGCAAATAGTGATAATTTAACTTCTTCTTTACCTATTCTTATTCCCTTTATTTCTCCCTCTTTTCTAATGGCTGTAGCTAAGGATTCCAAGACTATATTGAATAGGAGATGTGATAGAGGACATCCTTGTCTTGTACCTGATTTAAGAGTAAAAGATTTCAGTTTTTCCCCATTTAGGGCTTCTTAAAGTCTTAAAAAAAAGTCTAAGTAAAAACAAACTCCACATAAGAAAAGAAATAATAAAATCAGAGCTGAAATTAATGAGATGGATCCTAGAAATATATACGGAATCAATAAAACAAGGACTTTACTCTTTGCAAGGATAAACATGATCAATAAACCCTTGTCTAACTTATCTAAAGCAGAAAGAAGACCTAAATCAACACAATTAGAGATGAAAAGAGGGTTATCATATACAGCACCCTGCCTGGATGCACACATACATTGTGGAATGGTTAAGTCCATCTCATGTGATTATCATTTTTATGATAATAAGCTTAACACTCATTCTTCTAGCACTCATTCAAAACTTAACACCAGTGACAGCCACCACACTGCATGATGGAGCTCTAAAATTATTTCTTATCTCACTTCAGCTTTTGATCCTCTGATGAACATTCCCTCAACTCTCCTCACACCTGCACCAACCTCTGGTACACCCACTGCACTCTCTGTTTCCATGAGATCAATTATTGTGAATTCTACAAATGAGTGAGATCATTCAGTGCTTGTCTTTGGGTGCCTGGCTTTTTTCACTAAGCATACATTGTTACCTATGACAGAAATTCATTCATTTTTAAAGGCTAAATAACATGCTATATGTACCACATTTTCTTTATTCATTCACCAACTGATAGATGCTTAGATTGAGTTTATATTTTGGATATTGTAACTAGTGCTTCAATAAATATGGAAGTACAGGTATGTCTTCAACATACTGTTTTCATTTCCTTTGGATATTTATGCAGTCATGGGATTGCTGGATTTTTAAAGAACACTCATTCTTCTCCCATAATGGTTGTATTAATTTACACCTTCCTCAACAATGTACAAAAAAGAAAAATCCATGTATAAAAGTTTTCTTTTCTCTATATCTTTACCAATACTTACCAATTGATTTTTTCATAATACCCATTCTAATATGAGTGATTTTGATTTTCATTTTTCTAATGATTAATATCAAAATATTTGTCATATGATTTTTGTCTCCTTTGTCTCCTTTTGAGTTATGCCTAGTCAAGCTCTTTGCCAATATTAAAATTAGGTCATTTGTCCTTGAGTTTCTTATATATTTGGGATATTTTCTCTTATTCTGCCAGTTGTGCTCTCACTTTGAGGATTGTTTCCTTGGCTCTGCAGCAGCTTTTTAGTTTTATGCAATTCTATTTTTATATTTTCATTTTTGTTGTCCGTGGTTTGGAGGGTCATATAAAAAGTCATGACCCAAATGACTGTCATGAAGACAACATTATTTTTTCTAATCCATGAGCATGGGATATATTTATGCTTAATTCTGTGTTCCTTAATTCTTTTCTTCAATGATTTGTAATTGTGATGGTACAAATATTTAGCTCCTTGGTTAAATTTATTCCTAATTTTTTCATTATTATAAATGTAGTTTTCTTTGATGTTTTTCTTGATTTTTTGTTCCAATTGTATAGAAATGCTACTGCTTTTGTATGTTGATTTTGTACCATAAAGCTTGGCTGTATTCATTTAGTTCTAACCATTCAGTTCTAACTATGTATATATATATATATATATCCTGATTAGCAGCAGATCACTGGAGACTTGGCCTACAGGATTCATTCCCCCCCCCCCGATTTCTCCCATCTCTCTCTGCTTCCTGGTCCTCTTGACATGAGCAACTGTCCTCCACCCAAGCCCTTCTGCCATGTTCTCTCTGTGCTTAAGACTTCCATGGGGTAAAACTGCAGAACCCATGGGCCAATACCATCCTTTTCTCCTTTAAGTTGCAGCTGCTGGGTATTGTTTCCAAGCAATGAGAAGATGACTAAGATAGCATACTGTTCAGGAGAGCTAAGCTTCACAGCATTTCCTGGGCTGGTGTCCCCACCCCTTCTGAGTTCTAAACCCTTGAATTCTCCATCCTTACTGCACTTTGGAATCACCTTAAGGAACTTAAAATGATGCCAGAGTACAACGTTTAAAGGTTCTGCTCTACTTACTTTGTTTAATTAAAAAAGATGTTTGTAGTACTGAAGATTGGACGGGGTGTCTTTACACTGAACCACATCTCCACCACCCCCCTGGCAGGGTCTCACTAAGTCACTCAGTTGCTCAGACTCATCCTCCTACCTCATTCTTCAGCATGGTATGATTGCAGGTGTGTGCCGAATACTTTACTCTAAACCTCTCCTTTTCATAAAATAAGTCCATCTAAAGTATTTCTTTATTGTGATGAAAAGATGAATAGTGCAATGATTATATATTTTTTGAATTCTTTCCGTGTGTCAGATACTATGGTAAGTAGATCATATGTACAATCTCATTTTTCAAACTTTTATGATGTATTAGTCAGTTTTTGTTGTTATCACAATATGCCTGAGACAGGCTAACTTTATAGAGAAAAGGTTACATTAGCTTTGAGTTCACAGTTTTAGGTTTGGAAAGCCCAAATATCATGTTGCAGGCTCTTGTGAAAGTCTCTGTGGTTGTGTGGGTGGCACTGGTGGATGGCACTGTGGGAGTATGTGTGGAAATGAGAAAGTGTATCTTGAAACAGGATGCCAGGCCAGAGAGAGACTCAGGGATTGAGTCTAGGGTTTGATAATGGTTCATTTTTGTGAGAACTATATTAACCCCTTCCTAGGGCGGCACCCCCAGTGACCTAAAAGCCTTGCGTTGGATTCCACCGCTCAGAGGTTCTCTCCAGTTCTCAGGATGCCACCCTGGGGACCAAGCTTCCTAGGGATGAACCAAACAACATCTGAACCATAATTCTGAGAGTTTTCCACAGTACAGCTCACTACTCTCTTCTCCACACTTCTAATATTCAAAAAGTTCTGAAATCCAAAAGTTGTTCTTATATATAGTGCTAAAAGTCATTTAGTAGCAAAACCTGATTCAAATAAGCATAAGATTGTTTATTTGATCTACTTAGTATGAATGTGTAAACATATTGTTGCAAACAAGTTCTTTTTTATGGATTGCCATTTCTACCCCCATATTAAGGGAGTTATAATATAACACTACATACAACTATTTTCTAAAATCTGAAAACATCTGAATTCAAAAACACATTTGATCCACAAGCATTTTGGATAAGGAATTGTATATTTGAACAAAGAACTATATATCTACAATTTAGATTCAGAACCTGCTAGCATTTTGAAGAAAAAACAGAGAAGTTCACAACAAGTGTCTTCACTCTAGGTGTGACCTTACTTGGAAAAGGGATATTTGAAGATGTAAGTTGAGACTCTTGAGGGGTTATCCTCCTGGAGTACCTGGGAGGGCCCTAAATCTGATAAGTCCTTCTAGGAGACAGAGAGACAGGCAGACATATCAAAGATAAGGGTAGATTCTGGATGGTTAACAACCAAAGTTCACAGATCAAAATTGGAGAAATAGAAGAGCCATAAGGCCAGCCAACATTTTGGCCCTAGCCTTTCAAGGTCAGTGAAGACTCAGGGCATAGAAGAACCTGTACTGTAACACCATGAAACTCAATTGTGCCCCAAATTTTCTGATCAAAGAGATTATGGAGCCACAGAGGACAGATTGATGATCTATAGTGTGCTGGGGAGAGTCGCATGGAGAGAAAACTTTCTCTCAGGCTCTCACAGAGAGCAAACTGGTCAAGCATTGGCCGTGACTCATCCACATGGATGACACAGACAAAGGATCTACAGAATAATGTACAGGACTACAAGATAAACCCTGAGGGGACTTCACTGACCTCATCAGAAACAAAAACTACAAGTTTTGGTATATAGGTCTTGCTCTATCTGGGTCTTAACCATCCAGCAGAAAAGTATAAAAATAGGTATACAACGTAGAGCCATAATAATAAGTTGAGCTGTAAATGACTACGGTCAACAACTTCTTCAGATAACTCACTATTGTTGTGGAATGCTGGACTGTCTTGGATTGTGTCACTAAGTTCAGGCACCTAAATTGGTTGAATGACAATGGAGTGCCCATGTTTGACAGGTGTAGACAAAGGAAGGGGCATAGAAAGGAAGAATCATGATGTGTGTGTATGGACAGTACAGTTGGGATAGATACGCCGTGCTTCTACATAATTCTATGAGAGGCAAGATTTGCACTAATGGTGTTGGGACAGGATATTATGTCGGCTTCTAGTACTATGGACAACCACTAGGAAAATAACAAGGTAGAAAGTATTAATTATTGAATCTTTGATATAATTTAGATATAAAAAATAAGATACGTAAACAGCTACACTCTCTTAATTTACTGATAAGAAACATCTGCTATAATAATGTCTGTAAGTATAATATCATGTATGCACCTTGTACAATACCAAAACATTATGAAAACAGCTTGCAGTGCATTAATTTATCGAATCCGCCCTGTTAAGTTGTCTTAAAACTGTCTCATTGATATTTGTACTTCAGTAAAATAAAAAACAAATAAATAAATAAACAAAGATAAGGGTAGAATTTAGAGTCACACAACCCCAAGTAAGTTGGGGAAGGACAAGAACACAGACAACTGTTGAAAGAGGAAGCGGAAAAAAGGGTGTCACCTTTACAGCTTGTAATTTGCTTGCAGAGTTCTGACTTCCGGCATTGTAGGAATGTAGTTTTTGCTATCTTAAGTCACCTTGTTTGTGATAATTTGTTGTAGCAGCCCTAGGACACAGACACAAGTTTAAGTGTAGTTGCATAGGTAGAATTAAAGGTTGGTACAGCTATAGATATATAAAAAAATAACTGTAGATTAAACTATTTTAAAGTATTTTCAGTATTGACACTATTCCTCAGTCTTTTGGTGCACACATCTCCTTTAGCCCTCCCAGAATCCAGCAAGATGCATAAATGTTTCCATTGTAAAAGGTGAGAAGTTGAGGCACATAGAAAACATTCCATTGTTTGCCACTCTTAGAGATAGACTCCAAGCAAGGTATTGTACAACCTGTCATAGAATGACCAGTAAGCATCCAAAGAAGAGAACTTAGAGCCCCCTGAAAATCAAGCAGGAAGAAGTTCCCCAGGGTACTCAGCAGCCCTAGCTCCTTGAGAGACTCTCCAGCTTTTTTGGCAGGGAAGCATTCAGTGAACACAGGGAAATGCAGCTTCCAGCCAAGCACAGGCCAACAGCAAAGGCTATGATAACTACAGGAATGGAGCCTGTACCACATTCCAATGCTTTGTCCTTCCTGCCCTGATTTCAACAGAGTCATCCAGGGTCAGTCAATGAGATGACAGGGCTAGGCTGGCTGTCTCCCCAGAAGGGATGCCTGTGTTTGTCTCAGCAAGATGACACAGGCAAATATTGCTACTGTGTCAGCTGCATTGAAGTGGGAACTGGCTGGGGAACCAACAAGCCCATAAATTGGAAAGGAATTATACTATCAGATGGCAGAGGCAGGACACAGCAGAGCCACCACTGGAGACTGTGCCATAACTCAGGGAAAGCATAGCATTTTCCCCAGGAAGAGGTCATCTGAAGAGCAAACCAAATCGGGATGTTCATTTAGAGAGGGAATTTATGGCTCTATTAGCCAAGTGCCCCAGGAGGCTGACTCAGAAAACTGGGGGGAGAGGACACATCATCTGTCTCTCAGCCTACAAAGGGACTTCTTTGGTGCAAAGACCCTTCCGGTACATTCAAGGTGAGGGCCAAGGAACGGTTGCCAAAGAGCAGTCAGCTAGCTGCTGCTGAGTTCTGTAGAAAACAGCACAGAGGATGGAACATAAGTACATTCTCCCCTGTCTATCCAACCTGACATCAACTAAGAAAATATGACTTTTTAAGTGTATTTGGTGCTGTGTCACACTATGGAGCTGGGACTCAAAGTGATCCTCATGTTTTCAGCCTCCTCCCCAGCGCTGGGATTACAGACGTGTACCACCATGCTCAGACTCAGTGGCCAGCTCTGTGTACCCGGGGGCAGGGCCAGCTCGGCATGTACTGGTCAAACCCTTGTTCCTGTGCTTGCCTCAGTAGGCACTTACGCTGCCAAGCTAATAGAGAGATTTAAATAAAAGAGTCTAAACAATTTCATTTAATGAAAGGAATTCTGCTGTTTAATAAAAAAAAAAAAGAAATGATACTGAAATGTCTTTCCACTAAGCTATTGGACTCAGCAATACAATTCATTCAGTAAAGATAAATGAATGACTACCATGTGGCAGGAGCTGTGCTGGCAGTGAAGTGTGAACAACACAAGCTGGATCCCCAACGGCACGGGATTTGCTGCCTCCTGGGTTGATGGACACTACAAAGAATGAACTCACAAATAAACATTTATAAATTGTGGCATTTGCTAATAAAAAGTTCGTCTTAGAAAGGCAAACTGAGGTACATGAGAAATTTAAAGTGTTTATTTGAGCAAACACTGATAAATCAGTCAGCAGCTCCAAACAGGAAGTACCTCAGGGCACTGCTGAGAGAACAGAATGTGGAAACTTTTATAGGGTGAACACAAGAGTAAGGAAACCAAATGATGGTTGCAACTACACAATTATCTTATTTAGTCTACCCAGTTAGAAAAATCCCTAGTTACATAGGTATAAGTAAATATAAGTACTTCTGATAAGTTGAGCCTAAATTCCTTTTTTTTCTTTAGGTATTTACAAGCAATAGCTCAGGTTAAATTTCATTTATGTTTGCAAATAAGGTTACTTCTGAGGATTAATTGTTTTATCTCCTTATTTATTCCACAGGATTAACTTTTGTTTTAATTTATGTTCAAAGTAATGTTAAGCAAAAGAGAGAAAGCACACCTTCAAAGTCCTTCTCAGAAGTGTCATTGCATTGGCGGGGGGATGTAGCTCAATTGTGTAGTGCCTACCTGGCAAGTGCAAGGCCCTGAGCTTGATTCCTAGAACTAACTAAATAAATAAGCAAAACAAAAAATATTAAATTGAAACCATAAGTTAAATGGGAATTAGAGAATTAGAGAAAGAAAATAGATTTGTACAGAAACTTGGGTGTTTCTTAAAACTGCACAACTGCTTTTTGACCAACCTGCCTCCACACAGAGAAGAAAGGTAGCCCTTAGGAAACAACAAGCCCACATAATTTGGTTACGTGATTATTTTTGCTAACTTTTCTATACCGAGAGCCCACATTCCATGTAACCTCTAATGAAGTGAAAGGTTCAAAGGCCATGACCCTCTGTGCTGGTCAGTTTTCCTGTCACTGGGACAAAATACTTGACATGTGCAACTTAAGGCACATATTTATTTGGCACATGGTTTCAAAAGTTTCATGGTCAGCTGGCTTTCAGGCAGAAACATCATGGCAGATGTACATGATAGGCAAAAGATGATCAATTCATGACATCGAAGAAAGAAGAAGAAGAGAAGAAGAAAATGATGATGGTGATGATGGTGGTGGTGGTGGTGATGATAGTTCAGGCACAACTACAAACACACTCAGCCGCCTTATCTTTCCCAAAGAGTAGACACATGTTCATTGGAGGAAAGACAGCCTCTTTAATAAATAGTGCTGTAAAACTGGCTGTCTACATGCCAAACACTAAAACTAGACCCATGTTGATCACTATCAACTAAAGACAAAATGAACCAAAGATCTAAATATTAAAACAGAAACACTAAATCTATTTTAAGGGAAAGTAGGTTGAAATCTGGAAGATATATTGGCCTGCAGAGAGTTCATGAACAAAAACCAAACTGCACAGGAAATATTTGAAAGTATCAAAAACTTGTATTTCATTATATTAAAAAGCTTTTGCACATCAGAAGAAATCACCAATAGAGTGAAAAGAAACCTCACATTTTGGGAAAAATCCTTAGCAAACTGTCCTTGAGACAAAGGACTTCTATCGAGAACATATAAAGAATTTTTTAAAAAATCAAGGCCCCAAAATTTAAAGACTCGACCCCAAAAATGGGCATCTCATTTGAATGCACACTTCTCAGGAGAAGAAATACAAATAGAAAATACATGAAAAACTATTGAACATCATTGGTAATTCAAAAAATGCAAATCCAAACAATATTGAGATTGCATCTCACCCCAGAAAAAGTGGCTATCATCAAAAAGGCAAGCAGTAACAAGGGCTGGAGGGGCTCGGGAGGAAAAGTCTGCTCCACCCTTTGGTGGGGGGAGTGTGCATTGGTACAACCACTATGAAAATCAGCATGGATATTCTTCAGAAAGCTAGGATTACTTCCCATTGAATAAATTCTTCCCCTTTCACAGTATCTGTTGCACCCTTCAGATTTTATTTATTCTTTCTGGTTCTCACACCAGCAAGACAATATCTGCACATGTGGGTCTGATTTATTTCACAGTTTCTAGTTCCATCCATTTATCTACAAAAGCTTCAAATTTTTAACGCTTAAAATTTCTTTTTATTCTTATTTTTTTCTTTTTAATTTTTTACAACTTTTTTGTTGTTTTGTTAACCAGTTTTGTACATTTATATCTGGTAATATAAATAACAAATTTGAAGATAACATCATGCAATACAGCAACCATTGCTGAATTTCTATTAGTTTAGTGAAATTTTGTATCGTTTCTAATTTTTTAAATTATTTTGTAGTTCCTAAAAAAATAGGAAAAATAAATAAGTAAACTAGGATTAGAGATTCTATTTAACCCTATTATTCCCTTCTGGATATTTTTTCAAAAGAATTAAAAGCATCATACCAGAGCAATACGTGCACCCATGTGTATAGCAGTACAATTTGTCATAGCTAAATCTTGGAAACAATCCAGATTCCCATCAACTAAGGAACAGATAAAAAAGACATGATATTTTTGTACATCGGAGTATTATTGAGTTATAAAGAAATATAAACTTGAGGCTTTTATAGGTAAATAGATGCAACTAGAGACCATACTCATACTGAAATAAATCAAACCTGCATGTGTAGACACTATATTGTCACCTTAGTGTAAGACAGTGAAGGAGTAAATAAGATTCTAAAGGTACTATAGATATTGTGGAAGGAAAGAAGCTGTTGAAAAGGAAAGAAACTGGGATGGAGGAAAGGCTAAAAGAAGAAAGGGAATTTTACTATATATATATTTTTTATTGTATATATAGTACATATATATACACAAGTTAGCTAATGGTACTATTCATTTATGTTACTTAATTGAAAAGAATAATTAGCTTTTATAGTATTTGATCAGTTTTACTTTCCTCTGGTAATCTGACCAACTACTTTGAAGATAACCATATGCAACATAATAACCGTTGTTACTTTCCTATAATCTTGTAACATACAGAAAATGCTTCCTGTAGCTGCATCTCTCTCCCACTCCTGCACATGCACATCCCCATGCAACACACATATGCACTTCATACCCACAGAACACGTCCTACCTCACCTCACAGGCACATTCTTGTTTCCACGAGTACCACCTCAGACACCAGTTTATGCAGCACAGGTTCCTTGTGCTTCCAGCAGCTTGTACACCTGTGGACTCACATCTGTGAGTAGCACTTCTCACCAAGGGGTGTGTGTGTGTGTGTGTGTGTGTGTGTGTGTACCCCAGTACTTAAATTTTTACATGTGGTTAAAATTAGAAAAAAAAGGAAACTCGCTCCTCAATAGATTCATTAAAAAACACTGTGATTTGGGTTAAGATACCTCATGCTCACACACTCTTGGGACTCTGAACTCCTAGGTTTTCACACCATCTCCTCCCTTGCTAATTCAGAGAAATGAGAAAGGCACTTTCCTCTGACATTTTGCAGAAACCTTTAAAGTGTCTGAATCACAGCAGAACAAATGGGGCTGAGTGGAG
Source organism: Ctenomys sociabilis (assembly GCA_004027165.1). Taxonomy (NCBI): domain Eukaryota; kingdom Metazoa; phylum Chordata; class Mammalia; order Rodentia; family Ctenomyidae; genus Ctenomys; species Ctenomys sociabilis. The sequence continues at coordinate 123,632 of PVKA01002207.1, forward strand.
GTGGTGTGTCCAGGGATGCAAGGGTAGGTAAGTGGCAGGGCTGGCTCAGGGTTCAGTGCAGAATGTATGAGGCCGGGAGAGCAGGGCCTAGTCACAGAGGTCTTGAATGCCACCTTAAGGGTATTAAAACCGGAAAAGCATCTGTAGAGTGCCACATTTTCCCCCAGCCAGCTCTATGACATAGATTCTCCACTCTGAGTATCGCAAACTCCTAGACACTTCTGTATTTAGGTCCCCTTTACCCAGGCCAACAGAGACAACACCCAAGCCACAGACCTGCTGCTGGCTGAAGCCAAAGCCCTGTAAGAGAAGGAATGCCCCAAAGAGTCAGCAGCTTCAGGGAGGAATAACTGATGACTGAGTAGTGGTTGTAGCCCCAAGAAAGGCCCACAGCTATTGTAAACTGCTACAGATGTACGGAGTTTGCCCCAAGAATTCTGCATGGCAGAATAGCGTTAAAACTGCCGGCCGTGATGCCAGAGACAGTTTCATCAGGCACTATTGGGGAAAGGGGTCGACCGCGTGGGGTGGAGCCACAGAGCTACAGCTTCCCTCTAGTTCTTTCAGTGTTCTCTGACCACAGTGAGTGGGCAAGACACAACCACAGGAGACAGACAGAGAGGGAAGGCTCAGCCTAGATCGCTGGCCAGTTCAGGTTCAGTCCCGGAAGGACCCAGAAGCCGCACTTCATGGTGTTGGGGGCTGGGGGGGGCAGGCTCAGCCGGCGTAGCTTTCAGAGGAGGCAAAATCTGAAGGCGATGGCATGGGCTTCATTCCTCTGCTCCAGCCCCAGCCCCACCGTCTACATCCAGGAGCGACCAGCGATCGATCTCTGGTTGCTTTTCTGTTTACCAGCGTGAGTGGGGATGCACCTTGCCTTGGACAGTGGCCACACAGTCTGAGGTTTATTGGCAAGAGAGAGGAAAAGGGTGGGTGACAGGACCTCAGAAACCCACAGACTGCAAAGCTGAGTAGAGCGGACAGTAATTTGTTTGCTGGATTCCAAGACTGCAGGTCCTGGAGGTAAACCGCTCATTTGGCAAGAGATTTGGAGTGTGTGTTCTTTTCCGCTTTATTGATAGTTTTTAGGTGTATGTTCCAAATACTTTTATTTTTCCTTTTTATTTTTTTCACTGTCTTTTAGTTCTTCTGTTTTTTTTTCCTTTAGTATGTGCTTTTTCTTTTTTCTTCTTTTCTGTTACTTATTAATACTATTAATTCCTTTTTATTCCTAAATAGGGTCTTTTATTTAAACTTTTCACCTCTTTTTCATCTTCCATTGAATAATTTTTCAAATTCTATACTTTTCATGTTCTTATTGCCCACATCCTCTATCTTTTCTATTATCTATATGTAACAATATGCCCATACTATTGAACACTGTTCCATTGTTAGAGGAGGTAAAGTTGTTCCACTTAGTAGATATTTACTCTATGCCAATGTCTGACTTGACTTAGTGTTTCTATAGATAATGGCAGTATAATATTGCTTCTTATGTTATGTAAATATCCAGTTTATTGTTGACACTATTAGTCTTGCTGAATTTGAGATGATATAGTTACTGATTTCAAGTGGTTTTCTCTATATTTAAGTATTGAGATTATCTTTGTATCATTAACTATACTGTGTCCCATTTGTGACAGCCAAATCTTGGAAACAACCTAGATGCCCATTACCTGAGGAGTGGATGAAAAAAGATGTATTTTAAATAATGGAGTATTACTCAGCTATAAAGAATGACAAACTCTAAGCCATCGTATTTAAGTGGATGCCCCTTGAATATATACTCATAAGTGAAATAAACCATCTGTAAATATTGTATAGTCTCTCTAGTGTGTGAACTCAAAAGAAGAAATAAAAACAGAAAGGTATAGCACAATTAAAAGTAAAGTAAGAAATTAAATGTTAAACAACAAAGAGACGGCAAGGAGAAAACCTAGGAAACATGACAGGGGCAAAGCCATATATTTATATGCACAAGATGGGCAAGGCAATGATCCTGAGAAACATCAGCAGGTTTCTGAAACTAGCAGTTAACTGGTAGGATTCTCACCCTGACCAACTATATATATTGATACCTGTGAACTAAGCTACTGCACTGAAATATCAATATGTAACAGTAAAGTCATGCTTGGAATGCCCGTCATTCTGGTCTTCTAAACATGTACTGCTTGTCATGTCATACCAATTACTGCCATACTGTCTCTCAAGTAAATATTTGTTTAAAAAAGAGGGTGATAAATGAAAACAAGAGACAAGAATAAAAATGTCATAGGACTGTCCTGCTACAGTGCTGTATGTGGTTAGATTTCTAAATTTCTGTATAAGAATATGTGATAATTTATTCCTAGTTTTTAATTTTTATTCTTTACATTTTTCTTTGTTTTTCATCACATTCTATAGGGATTTAAAGTTTAACATATCAATACTTGATGGAAAATACTATGCCTAAGATGTTTGATATTCAGATAGTGAGGTTAAGCTCAACTGCCTATGCCATAGGTTGATAATATTATTAAGCTTCTCTTCTGTAAGGGTTGCTGCAAGGACAGACAATATTGTGGCTCTAGCCCTTCAAGATCAGTGAGGACTCAGAACATGGGAGAACCTACTGCAACATCCTATAACTCAGTTGCATCCCAAATTTTCCAATCAAGGAGATTATTGGGGCACAGAAGAATGCAATCCATGATGTAGAGTGTGCCTAAGGAGAGTCACATGGAAAGGAAACATTCTCTCAGGCTTCCACAGAGAGCAAATTGGTCAAGCAATGACCGTGACTCATCCACAAGGCTGACACTGACAAAGGATCTACAAATTGTGGTACAGGGTTTTGGGATAAGTCCCAAGGAGACTTGACTGATCTTGTCAGATACAAAAGTTATATTTCTTGCTTTATCTTGGTCTTAAACTATCCAGTAGAAAAGTATAAAAACAAGGTATTAAAAAGTAAAAGCCATATTAATATGTTGAGCTGTAATAGGCCCAAGTCAACAACTTCTGACACTGCCAGTCCTATGCATAACCCACTACTATTGTGGACTACTGGCCATCCTCCTCCATACTGCCCGCACCCGCCCAGCCCCAGAGACCGGCCACAGACAGCGCGGCTGACTCCACCATGCTCCTCCATCCCGCCCGTGCCCGCCCAGCCCCAGAGACCAGCCAGAGACAGCGAGACCCATGGCCTGAGACAGCGGCAGACTCCAGCAGTCTCCTGGATCCCCCGCCAAGCTCTCCCAGCGAGTGTGAATTTGCACGACTCTCCAGGCTTAACAGATCAGTGACAGTGTGGTGAGTCTGAGGGAGACCCATTGGCTTCTTCCCACGCGCGCTACTCGGATCCCTGCCCCCAACCCCTCCAAGCCAGTGACTGGCCTGAAACCTCAGGACCCACTCACCAACACTTCCCCGGATCCCCTGCCCTAAAGCCCGCTGATCAAGTGTGAATTTCCCCGATTCTCTGGGCATCAAAGTTCAGTGAGTGTAGAACTCCAGGCCCGCCGTGCCCGAGAGACATTTCCCAGGGATTACCTGCCCCCCAGCCCGCATGGCCCAGTGAGAGCTCCAGGCACACTGTGCCAGAGAAATACTTCCAGGTGATTACCAATCCCACCCCACAGCCCCAGACCCAGTGCAGGTCGGCCTGGAGTGAGAACTCCAAGCCTTCCACGCTGGAGGGACATTTCTCAGCAATCCTCGGTCTCATGCTACAGACTGAAACCCAGCACAGCCTGGCCTATGAGTGAGGGCTCCAGGCCCACTGCTCCAGAGGGACATTTCCCAGCCTTCTCGGGTTATGACCTATAGACCCGGACCCAGCACAGGCTGGCCGACCCAGTACAGCCTACTCACTGAATAAGATCATCCATTATCCTTTTGTGAGCCCAGAAGACCCACCAAAGCCCAGGCCCGCCCACCTGGGGAACGACCTGCCTGACACAGGAGGGCTGACCCCGGGAAACAACAGAGGGGAAGCAAAGGAGCTGCAGCAAAAAAGGAACTGAACACAACAGCTAGACCCAGGATAGGCATACCTGGAAAATCTCAAACTTAATAGACTGGCACTCAAATCTCATAACAAGCTAAGGTTATAGCTGCACCAAAGCTCGACACCAAAGGTCAAAAGTCAGTGCTATACAAAATGACAAAGAGAAGGGGAAAAATGTAATCCCAGACCTCGAGTCCATCAGGAAGGGCAGAGGACACTAGCTCAGCTACAGTGAATGAACTAACAGATACAGCAGCAAAGGAACAACAGCAGAAAGCTATAGAGGAAATAAAACGTAAAGTAACTCCCCAAATTAAAAAAGAAATATTTGAATACATAGTATCTGAAATAAAGAATGAATTCCAGAAACATTGAATGGAAAAACTATGTTCACGCGGAACAAGTGCAGAGAGCACTATTGCAGTGGATATATATGAATTAACAGCATCTGAAGCAAAGAAAGAACAGCAGAAAGTTCTGAAATCAAAAAAGAACTTTTTGAAGTCATAGGATCTGAAACACCGAAACAAGTCCAGAAATATACAGAAGAAATCCAACTTGGAAGAAACACAGCAGAAAAAGAATTAATAACTACCTCTGAAAAAGACATGGATAAAAAATTGAGGAGATCAGAAATATGATGGATTCCTTGAATGAGCAATACAGAAAAGAAATAGAACACATGAAACACAGTCAAAGAGATATAGAAGAACTAAAAATAGCAATCACGAGTCTACAAAACCATCTGAGTGAAAGTGAAGACAGAGTTTCAGATCTTGAAGATGCTGGAGCAGTTAGTGAAAAGGTGAGAAAGGATCTCTTAAAAACAATGAGAATGCAGGAAAAAAAATAATCCATCACCTGTCAGGATGAACAATGTGAGAATAATTGGAATCAATGAGAATGAAGGAGTCAATTCAAATGACATAAAAAGAATTTGGGGAGAAATAATTGCAGAAAACCTCCCAAATATGAGGAAACAATCCAACGTTCAGGTCACTGAAGCATACAGAACGCCAAATAACTCAACCCAAGTAGAAACACACTGAGACATATAATAAGTAAGATCCCAGAAACCCAACACAAAAATTATATACTGAAAGCTGCCAGAGAGAAGAAGGAGCTCACATTCGAAGGAAAACCCATCAGAATTACAGCCGACTTCTCTACACAAACAATGAAGGCAAGGAGAGCATGGAGTAGAGTTCTTCAAGTCCTACATGAAAACAAATTCCAGCCCAGACTACTATACCCTGCAAAACTCTCTTTCAAGTTTGATGGAGAAGTGAAATACTTCCACGACAAAGAACAACTAAAGAATTTCATGATGACAAAGCCATCCCTTCACAGGCTGCTGAAAGAGGTTCTAGAGAGAGACCACAAGGACCAGAACTCCGTGCAAGAGAAGGGAAGGAACCCACTAAACAGGACAGTCAATTAAACACAGGTTACAAAGGAGTAAACAATACCAGGTAAATATCATGACAAACATAAGTCAGCACATTTCAATTATAACCATCAATGTAAACAGACTCAATTCTCCAATTAAGAGAAATAGACTGGCACAGTGGATTAGGAAACAAAATCCAACAATATGCTGTTTACAAGAAACACACTTAACACAAAAGGACATTCATAGGCTCAAAGTCAAAGGATGGAAAACAATACTACATGCCCCAGCACCTAAAAAAAAAAGCAGGAGTAGCAATTCTGCTCTCAGACAGTCTCAACTTCAAACCAAGAATGATCAAACAACACAAAGAAGGCCACTATATATTGGTCAGGGGAAAAATTCAAGAGCAAGAAGTAACACTCATAAATATCTATGCACCAAACACAGGAGCACCCAACTATGTAAGACAAATCTTAAGGGACATGAAAAACTTAATGTCTAAGAACACAATCTAAACAGGAGATCTTAATACACCCTTATCTCAAAAAGATAGGTCAACCAGACAAAAAATTAGCAAGGAA
>PVKA01002208.1:0-129544 GCA_004027165.1 Ctenomys sociabilis
CCTGAAAGACACAAATTACATTTTGTAAACTTTTAATCACAGCTTCAAAATAATCTAAAATCTACAGTATTACAAGACAAGATAAATGAATCAAGTAGAATGTAAAATACCCTTCTCAGTCATGGATAAAATAAACAAAAAGAGGGCCAGCCAGATAGCTTAGTGGAAAAAAAAAACAAAACAAAAAAACCAGATAGCTCAGTGGATTAAAGCACCCACTTAGGCAGAACAGGGACCGAGGTTCGAACCCGAGTATGCCATGCTGGCCCCGCACCTGGGACCCGCTGAGACAGCCATTGAGACTGGACGTGGTGGCACATGCCTGTGATCCTCGCACCTGGGAGGTTGTCAGCAGGAGGACTACTATGTGTCTGATCTACATAGTGAGATCCTGTAGACCCTGTACTAAATATAATAAATAAATAAATAAACAAAATTTAACAATGACCCTGAAATCATTAATAGTATATCAAGAGAATATACTTAATTGATTGGATAATATATAAATGTTTGAATGCTTAGGCAGATAACTCATTCTACCACTCCAAAGAAAGAAATGCTTTGATCAGTGCGAAAACACTCTGCCACTGCACAGCAAGCATATGGCATAACACCATAGAGTACCACTACCCATTTAGAGCAAATCTTGAAAATCAGTACAAATAGTTTGCACCCTTTAATTTAAAATGTCCTTGTTATTCAATTATTTCAAATAATACTTCTTGGGGAACAGCTCACAAGTAGTCACGTTGGTAGCTGCAGGGTCTTACTGGTAGAACCCTTGCCATAGATTCACTTCCTAGTACCCTCTCCACACGATTGAAGAAAGAAAGAAGGAAGGAAAGAAACATGAAAGGAAGGGAGGGAGGGAGGGAGGGAGAGGGGGAGGGAGGGAGGGAGAGGGGGAAGGAGGGAGGGAGAAGGGGAGGGAGGGAGAGGGGGAGGGAGCAAGGGAGGGAGGGAGGGAGGGAGAAAAATAAATGTTATCATGCCAATGATTTCTTGTCATAGAGATCAAGAAAGATAAGGGAAACTAGCTTTTAAGGTGCACACAACAAATGAGAATAATGAACTTGATGAATTAGCAGCTCACATTGTTGCTGCACACACACACACACACACACACACATATATATATAGTTTGAAGTTTAAAATTCCAATCATATTTTTCTCAGAACACTACTAGTATTCAAGCTGGAACCAGTGCCTGTACATCACCTCAAATAAATACTCAGCCAAAGGGCCAATGAAGTGGAACATCCACATGAGAGGAATGATCATTTGCCGGAGGGGAAGTATTTTCCAGAGATGAATGATCACTGTGCATACACTACATAAAATGAGTAGCAGTAAATGAAAAGTTTGTATACCTGAGTGGGAAAATAATGTGTGGGTCAACTCTCCTTATAAAGTTTGCCTTAAATTATATCTTCTGCTTTAAAAAAAGGTTTTGTGCTATTATAAATAACAGACCAAAATTAAAACTAGTAAATAGTTTATGAGAAATTGAAGCTCTTGACTTTGAAGCAATATGTTTTTGTATTATGTTTCTGTATTTTTTTTAAAAGCATTTAATTAGAAATGATATTTTAACCTGAATAATTACTGTACCAGTATTTGTTTTGGAGGATCATTATCAACTCTAGAAATGTGCTGGGCTTTTATTATGAGAACTAAGGTCTGCTCTTAAATTGTGTGGAGGTCTTCAACACACATTTTAAACATTCTCTGATCCACTGAGAGGACTCCCAATATGAAATCACTGCACACGGCACCGTGTCGTTTGTGCTGCCCCCTAACGGCACAGAGTCGCTTCACCATGAGCATCATTTCATTCACTAGTGACTGAGCAATATTTGCTGTTGGGTCTTTCATTCTTCTTCAGATGAAAAGCTCTGATACCTCGTGGCTAAACAGATCTGTCATCTTTGAAGAGGAATATATGAATTTGCTAATAAGAAAATATGGCGCTGGTGAGATAGATCAGCAGACTAAGTGCCTGCTTAGGCAAGCACAGGGACCCTGGTTCGATCCCCGGCACTGCATGCCATGCCAGCCCCACCCTCAGGGCAGGCTGAGCCAGCCAGAATCTGGCACGGTGGCACATGCCTGTAATCTGCTTGCTGGGGAGGCTGAAAGCAGGAGGATAACCACGAGTCCAAGGTATGTAGTGAGACCCTGCAACAGCCAAATACATTTAAAAAAGGAAAATATGTAGAAAGTTTGGGTTGCTGGTGAAGGATATTATTCATGGTTCCAATGAGTATGTGGAAACAGGCCAGGTGATATTTGCTGTTTTATCCTCACAGTGTAAGACTGGACAAGGCATTTCCACGTATGTTTTTACAAGCAGCCTCGTTAAACCGGGTAATTTTTATGTATCATCTCTCCTCTTCGATACAATAGTTTTCCTAAAATGCACCCTGTTACTCGCATTCCATAGAAAAGCCTTTTTGCATTTTTTAACCCAATGGTTTTGCTATTACTTACTTTTCAACTTACTAAAATGAATAATTTCCTCTTTGAGAACAATTAGATTTTTACTATGTGTTTTTCTACAAAAATGTGTCCCATCTTGCACTAAGTCAATACAGAGCACTTAACTAACTATATGCAAGAAAATCTGTTTGTGTGTGAAAATGAAAAAGACAGCTTTTGTCCTTAAATAGCTCACATGTAGTGAAAAAGCATTAAAAGCTACCAACACTGCTATACCTGAGAAGCAGAAGTACACTCAGAGCCACCATGCTAGAATGACTAAGCCTGCCTGAGGAGTACAGGAAAGGCTTCATAGAAGTGATGACATTTGGTCTGGATTTAAAGTTTGACAAGTGAAGAAGGAAGGACAAGAAATCAGCCAGAGAGAAGGAACATCAACTCAGAGGAGCAGCTTGTGAGGATATACAGTAACACTAAGGGACAGAACAGGGATATTTTTTTAAAAAATCTGTGTACATAATTTATTCATTATCAATTTTACTTATTTTCTCTGACCAAGAATCATTTTTTTTTCTATTTTGCTTATTTTTCTGCAGCTAAACTTGAAATGTATAGGACCCCTCTCCCCAACCCAATGAAATGACATTCTTAGAACTTGGTCACTGTGAAAAAATCAAGAAGCCTTGTGGAAATTACGGGATTCCCTGTGAACTTCGAGTAACATCTGCTTATAAAAGCCCAGATGGAACTCTAAGGATTAAAGCTGAGTATCAAGGGGACGGCACTCCAACTGTGTTTGTGGCAGTGGTAGGCAGAAACAAAGGCTTAAGCCCAGTGATGTCTGGCGACACTGCATATCCAGTTATCAGCTGCCCTGCCCTCATCAGACTGGGGAGCTCAGGATGCGTGGCCTTCCCTGAGACTATCCAGTGGTCTCGGCTGTTCAACCATACTTTCTCTGGAAGGATAAGCTCAGTTTGCTGTTCAGATATTTGGATTAAACAACTACTTGGTATGGGCCAAACCGCAAGCAAGCTTATTGAACACATGGATTTCCTTGAAGCAGAGAGATTTTTTTTATGAGGGAAAAGTGACACAGTACTGATGCTATGAATGGGCAGAAAACATTAAAGAAGAGATTATAGGCCAAAAAGCCATATCGTAGGTAAATGCAGCCAGTTGGATGTGGATGAAAAATAGTAATGAGACTAAATTAATAAATAGCTATGAAGTGAATGTATTTTAAAATTAATAAATGATGTAAAAGCCCAACTGACTTCATAAATACCATGACAATACATCAGACCACTGGCTTAACCTGTGAAGCATATTTCCTTTGGCATTCATGCCTTAGCACACTACATTTCTCACCGTTTGTTTGTTTTTATTGTGTGTTCAACCTGCCTATTCAAAATGTGAACATCTAATACTAACTTTATTTGCATAGCAGTAATGAATTTGTGAGTGGTATTGCACACCACGATAATACAAAACAATAACATAGTATATGTTTCACAAAACTGTAAGAAAGGACTCTTTTTCACTATAAATATATGTAAACATTAACACTGGAGGAGGTCGTTATTTGTACTCTGACTTACACTTTCATTAAGTGTATAAACATCCAAACATCACATGAGAGACTGGGGAGATGGCTTAGTACAATAAACACTTCCCTGTCAAGTGCAAGAGCCTGAGTTCAATCTCTGGTTCTGCTAAAAAAAAAATCACATGAAATCCTATAAATATATATAATTTTAATTAAAATTTGTTAAGAAGGATGTACAATTTTTCTGTTTTTATGTGTCCATTGAAAATGAATGTAAATTTAAAAATTTGGAGTACTTCAAGGTTTGCTCCCATATTCACTGTTGCAGCCCAGGATGATATCAATTTTAGACAAAAAAAAAAAAAAGTTTAAAACCATTACTCTTAAAATTCTATTGAAAAACACCCAGTTCAACTTTACAAAAAAGTCAGCATAGATCCTCCATTTTTCCTGGATAGAAATAACATTTTGGGAAAATTTTAAGAACAATTATATTTTTAAACAGATATGAATGCCTCAGTCTATTGATAATACAGAATTATTCATATTTTTTGGGAAAGATTTAGAAGATTTATGCAAAGTTTCCAATACATCCAGGGGAGTATGATTTGACTTGGTCCACCCTTAATTAAAACATCAATACCTTGTACCTGAGTTAAATGGCACTCTGGTCATTGCAGTCTCCAGCCTGATTCTCATACATGTATAGATGGTTAAGTGTGGGCAAAAGGTCCTGCAATGAGAAGTCATACTTTGCATAGTATTAAAGCCTTTTTCAAACTTTAAATCCACTTTAGGAAGATAAATTTTATGAGCAGAGCTCTGCATAATACTTGGAAAGTATTGGACACCTAATAATTGATATCACATAGAAGAACATGGGCCTAGGTCTAATATGCTTGTGAAAGACCACAGTGTCCCTAAGGACAATTAGCAGTGTCCCTAAGGACAAATGATGATGGGAGAGCTATAATTACTGGTGTGCGCTGGCAAAATCAATTAGAGCTGCAAAGATTCCCATAGGACTGAACCAAGGGCCTTTATAGGAAGCCTCATCACCTTCCTTTTCTGTATTATACATTTGAGACAGGGACTTTGGTCAGAGTGGACTCAAACTGGAGATGCTCTTGCCTCAGCCTCATAGAATGCTGATGCTGTAGATATGCACCGTGAACTCAGCTAATTTTGAAGAATTAAAAAATAATTGACACTACCTGTTGGACTGGATTATCTTTTGACCTATTCCATAGAAGCACAGATTTACACAGACTTTACATATTCATGCCACGATAGAATCAAATACTCTTTTCAAATATTCAGTTGAAGGGATGTTAACATCCCACTTGGTTGAATTATTTGAAGTGAGCTTTTTAAAGCCAAAAGAAAGTGGAACCAGGATAAAACACGAAAGCTTGAAATGGAATTATCAGCTTGGTGCAGAAAATTTGATCAAAATGACTAACCATGCACTCAAAGAAACATGCATAGACATAACTACTGATGTATAAATTAAACCTGTAGACTTGTTATGCTGCTGAGATGCCCTTCTGACAAGAAAACTATTTTGTTCATTTTTAATGGTGGCAACAGGGTGGGTACAATGGCACTGCTATGCTTTGGATCTAGATGTCCCAACCAAAAGCTTCATGTGGTCATAGGCAGAGCTTCAGGGAGCTGGCAGGTTTAAGAGTATGTGAAGCTGGGACTAATAATGTGGTGCTGGAAATCATTCATGTAAGTGCCACGTGCCCTTAGGGCAGCTGCCCGGATAGAATGAAAGGGACAGAAAGGGCTGCTGTTGTCCTCGCTTGTCACTTGCTGTCTTTTTGCTACTTTCCTGCTTTGCTTCTTTCCAGCTGTCATAAAATGTTTTTCTTCTGATATCCTGATTCTATGCCACCCAGCCTTGGACAGCCAACTATGGACTGAAACTTCTACAAGCTGTGAGAAGAAATAAAACTTTTCCTCTTTAACTCTGGGTGTCAGTTGTTTTGTCTCAGAAACAGGATAAGTAACTAAGACAATTGACTTAGGACTTCCCCAGAAACAAAATCAACCTTTCACTCTGTGTTGGGGGGAACAAATGAGGATAAAGAGGTTGCCAGTATCCCCACTTGTTTAGGAATTTGAAACACATATATCCCAGCACTAATAATTTTTATTTTCAGAGTTTAGATGAATGTCCATCATAACTAATATTTACATATTAACTGAGGTCAAATAAGAAGTTAAAATATTACAGGGCTTCACATGGATGTTTATATCAACTTTTTATTATTGCCAGAGCCTAGGAGCAATCAGGATATCTTTCAGTGGCTCAAATGGATATATGTGGTATAACAAGACAGCAGAGACATTATTCTATGCTGGAAAGACATAAAATACCGTGACATGGAAAGACTAGCAGGAAACTTAAAAGCATATTAAGTTGAGGAAGACAGTCCAAAAGTGCTCAATATTGTGTGATTCCATCATTTATATTATGAGCCATAGGTATCCCAGCACTATGTTGAATCTCATTTGAGCATACAAATGGAAGTGGTATTGCTGGATCAGGTAATAGTTTCATTTTTAGCTATTTGAGAAACATCCATCTATGTTGTCCACAGCAGCTGTAGTAATTTATATTCTCACCAGCATTTTTAATTTTTTGTAATAGCCATCCTGACTAGAGTGAGGCAGAATATTAATATAGTTTGGATTTGTAATTCTGTGAAGACAAAAGGTGTTGGAGCATTTTTCATATACTATTGACCATCTGTTCTCCCTTTCAAAGTATTTGTTCAGCTTAATTTATCACGTATTAACTGCATTGCTTGTTCTTTTGGCATTAAATTCTGTGCTCTTCATTGTTATGGTTGAGTTCCAAAATGCCCCCTGCGCTGAAAGCTCGACTGCCTTCTGATGACATTTTTGGAAAATGATTGATCCTGACTGCTCTGCCTTCAGCAAGTGGATTAATAAATTGAGGAGTACATAGCTCAGTGGGCTTATTAAGAGTTGGAGCCAAACTCAGTGATGTATGCCACGGGGTAGGGTTTTGAGGCTATCATTTGTCTGCAGCACCTTCCACTTGGTGTCCTCTCCTCTCTCTCTCTCTTTGCTTCCTAGAAGTCATGAGGTGAAGACCTAATTCCACCACTGCCAGCATGTTCTGCCTCACCTCAGACCCAAAGCCCCTAAACCAGTTAAATGCAAACAGAAACCATTAAAACTACAACACAAAGTAAACTTTTCCTCCCTAAGTTGCTATTTTTAGGTATTTTAGTCACAGTGATGAACAGCTGACTCATTTGAAAACTCCAGATGTTAATCCTCCCTCAGAAGAATAACTAGGGAGCTGAGGAGATAGATCAGCAGTCTAACCACCTGCCTGGCAGGTGCAAGGTCCTGAGTTCAGTCCCTGGTACAGAAGGAGGAGGAGGAGGGGGAGGATGAAAAGGAGGAGAAGAAGGTAGAAGAGGAAGAGGAAGGAGAGGAAGAGGGGAAGGTTGTTTTCCTTTCTGCCCAGAAGCTTGGAAGTTTTATGTACTTAATTTGTCAATTATTTGAATTATATCCTGTGTTACAGAGATCCTACCAAAAAATCATTATCTATATCAGTACCCAGAAGTCTTTTTCATGTAATTTCCTTTATTAGTTTCAGACTCACATCTCACACATTTTGAGATGATTTTCTACAGGGTCAGGACTAGAGATCTAGATTCAATCTTCTACAGGTTGCTGCCTCAGCATCATTTGTTAAAGGGTCAGTCATGTCTTGCCTATTTTCACTGGGCTCTTCTTTCAAGAATCAGATGACCGGGGCTGGTGAGATAGCTTAGTGGACTAATCACCTGCTTTGGCAAGCAAATGACCAGGGTTTAATCCCCAGTCCCTCATGCCACACCGGCCCTGCCACTGGGAACACTGAGCTGGCCATCACTAAGCTGGTCACTGAGTCCAGGTGAAATTACACCTGTAATTCCAGTGCTGATGAGGCTGAAAACAGAAGTGTTTCTAGGAATTTGAGTTGTATAGTGAGATCCTATACCAAGTACATAAATGGAAAACAATAATCAGATGGCTGTAGAAGCAGATTAAATCTTCACTACGGATTTTGCAAACATTTTATAAAATCCTAAGCTAAAACATCTCTGTTTTTTTCTGAATAAAAGAGAGGTAAATAGAAAAGCATTATTTAACTCGCTCATTATATTAAAACTTTAAAATAAGAGCTTTTTAAAATTCAAGAAAAACAGATCACAGAGCATTAAAATGTTTCAAAAGTACTAAGGCTGCATGAATAGGTACAAAATTTAAGAAACTTGTGTGACAGTGGTTTGATGATATTCAAGTACTTTTGTTAGAGAATTTCGCTGTTTCACTGTTCCTTAAAAAGTAAAAGTTTCGCCCAACCACGCCTGCCCAGCCCCAGAAACCTCCAGAGAAAGCGCGGCTGACTCCAGCAGCCTCCTCAATCCTGCCCACGTCACCCAGTCCCAGAGACTGGCCTAAGACAGTGACTGACTCCAGCGGCCTCCTGGATCCCACCCCAAGCTCTCCCAGTGAGTGGGAATTTGCACAATTCACCAGGCTTCCCAGATCAGTGAGAGTGTGGTGAGTCTGAGGGAAAGCCATTGGCTTCTTCCCTTGCGCGCTACCCGGATCCCCACCACGAAGCCTTCCAAACCAGTGACTGGCCTGAAATCTCAGGACCCACTCACCAATACCTCCCCAGATCCCCTGTCCTAAAGCCTGCTGAGCGAGTGGGAATTTCCCTGACTCCCTGAGCATCAAAGTTCAGTGAGTGTAGAACTCCAGGCCCGCCGTACCTAGAGACATTTCCCAGGGATTCCCTGTCCCCCCAAACCCCCGCGGCCCGGTGAGAGCTCCATGCACATTGTGCCAGAGAAACATTTCCAGGTGATTACCGGTCCCACCCCACAGCCCCAGACCCAGTGCAGGTCGGCCTGGAGTGAGAACTCCAAGCCTGCCATGCTGGAGGGACATTTCTCAGCAATTCTCGGTCCCACGCCATGGCCCGAAACCCAGAACAGCCTGGCCTGTGAGTGAGGGCTCCAGGCCCACTGCACAGGAGGGACCTTTCCCAGCCTTCTCAGGTTCTGGCCTGTAGACCCGGACCCAGCACAGGATGGCTGACCCAGAAGAGCCTACATGGTGAATAAGATCATCCACTATCCTTTTGTGAGACCAGAAGCATCACCAGAGCCCAGGCCTGCCCAACTAGAGAGCAACCTGCCTGACACAGGAGGGCTGACCTCGGCAAATTTCCGGATCCTCGCCCCAAAGCCAGCCAAGACAGTGGGAATTTTCATTACTTGCTCTGCATCCCAGTTCAGTTTCTGCTCACCTGAACAGGGAACCAACACGGGGGAACCACAGGAGCTGGAGCAAAAAGGACCTGAACACAACAGCTAGATCTAGGATAGGCATACCTGGATAATCTGAAACTTAACAGACTGGCTCCTGAATCTCATAACAAGCTAAGGTTATAGCTGCACCAAAGCTCTACATCAAAGGTCAAAGGTCAGTGCTATACAAAATGACAAAGACAAGGGGAAAAACACAATCCCAGACCTCGAGTACAACAGTAAGGGCAGAGGACACTAGCTCAGCTGCAATGAATGAACTAACAGATACAGAAGCAAAGGAAGAACAGCAGAAAGGTATAGAGGAAATAAAATGAGAATTCCCCCAATTAAAAAAGAAATATCTCAATACATACTATCTGAAACAAAGAATGAATTCCAGAAACATTGGGTGGAAAAACAATGCTCACAAAGAACAAGTGCAGAGATCACTATTCCAACTGAAACGTATGAATTAACAGCATCTGAAGCAAAGAAACAACACCAGAAAGATCATTAGGAACTCAAAGCAGAAATAATTTCTGAAATAAAAAAAGAATTCTTTGAAAAAAAAGAATTCTTTGAAATCATAGCATCTGAAACACACAAAAAACTCCAGAAATATACAGAGGAAATCCAACGTGGAAGAAACACTTCAGAAAAAGAATAACTACCTCTAAAAAAGACATGGATAAAAAGATTGAGGAGATCAGAAATATGATGGACTCCTTGAACGAGCAATACAGAAAAGAAATAGAACACATGAAACACAGTCAAAGAGATATAGAAGAACTAAAAAGATCAATAATGAGTCTACAAAACCGTTTGAGTGAAAGCGAAGACAGAGTTTCAGATCTTGAAGATGCCAGAGCAGTTAGAGAAAAGGTGAGAAAGGATCTCTTAAAAACAACGAGAATGCAGGAAAAAATAATCCATCACCTGCAAGATGAACAATGTGAGAATAATTGGTATCAAAGAGAATGAAGGAGTCAATACAAATGACATAAAAAGAATTTGGGGAGAAATAATCGCAGAAAACTTCCCAAATATGAGGAAACAATCCAGCATTCAGGTCACCGAAGTATACAGAACACCAAATAACTTCAACCCAAGTAGAAACACACCAAGACATATAATAGTTAAGATCCCAGAAATCACACACAAAAATCATATACTGAAAGCTGCTAGAGAGAAGAAGGAGCTCACATTCAAAGGAAAACTCATCAGAATTACAGCTGACTTCTCTACACAAACAAGGAAGGCAAGGAGAGCATGGAGCAGAGTTCTTCAAGCCCTACACGAAAACAAATTCCAGCGCAGACTATTATTTCCTGCAAAACTCTCTTTCAAGTTTGATGGAGAAGTGAAATACTTCCATGACAAAGAACAAATAAAGAATTTCATGATGACAAAGCCATCCCTTCCCAGACCACTGGAAGATGTTCTAGAGAGAGAACACAATGAACAGAACTCCATGAATGAGATTGGAAGGAATCCACTAAACAGGACAGACAATTAAACACAGGTTACAAAGGAGTAAAAAACACCAGGTAAATATCATGACAAACATAAGTCAACACATTTCAATTATAAGCATCAATGTAAATGGGCTCAATTCTCCAATTAAGAGAAATAGACTGGCACAGTGGATTAGGAAACAAAATCCAACAATATGCTATATACAAGAAACACATTTGACTCAAATGTGTTAATTCATAGGCTCAAAGTCAAAGGATGGAAAACAATACTACATGGTCCAACACCTCAGAAAAAAGCAGGAGTAGCAATTCTGCTCTCAGACAGTCTCAACTTCAAACCAAGAAGGATCAAACGACACAAAGAAGGCCACTATATATTGGTCAGGGGAAAAATTCAAGAGCAAGAAGTAACACTCATAAATATTTATGCACCAAACATAGGAGCACCCAACTATGTAAGACAAATCTTAATGGACATGAAAAACTTAATGTCTAAGAACACAATCTTAATTGGAGATCTTAACACAGCCTTATCTCAAAAAGATAGATCAACTAGACAAAATATTAGCAGGGAAGTAGCAGAACTGAACCAGAGCTTGGAACAAATGGACCTGATGGACATAAACAGAGTGTTTCACCCAACCACAGCTGAATACTCATTTTTTTCAGCTCCACATGGGTCATTTTACAAAACAGAACACATACTAGTCCAGAGGTCATGCCTAAGTGTATGGAAGAAAATAGAAATTATCCCATGCATATTATCTGACCACAGTGCAATGCCCCATGCATCTTATCTGACCACAGTGCAAGGAAACTATAAATAAATGACAAAAGAAACCAGAAACACCCACTGAATTCATGGAAACTAAGCAACACCCTACGCAGCAATCAATGGGTCACAGAAGAAATTAAACAAGAAATTCAACAATATCTACAATTCAAAGAAAATTCAACTACAACTTATCAGAATTTATGGGATGTGAAGAAAGCAGTTCTTAGAGGGAAAATCATAACTATGAACTCGCACATTAGGAAAACAGAACGGGAACAAATAAACACCCTAATGTTGCACCTCCAACAACTAGAAAAAGAAGAGCAAAAGAAATTCAAAGCACAAAGACGGGAAGAAATCATAACGATTAGAGCAGAAATTAATTTAATTGAGATGAAGAAAAAAGTTCAAAGAATCCACAAATCAAAAACTTGGTGCGATGGAAAACTAAATAAAGTTGATAAGCCTCCAGCCAATCTCATCAAAAAGAGGCAAAAGAAAATTGAAGTACAAGCGATAAGGAATGAAAAGGGTGAAATCACCACAGACTGAGTGGAAATTCAGATTATCAATAGTTACTTCGAGAACCTTTATGCTCACAGAATAGAAGACACAGAAGAAAAGGACAGTTTCCTCGAAAGGTACAAATTACCAAAACTGAATCAAGAAGACATAACAACTCTCAATAAGCCAATCACAGCCAATGAAATACGAAACATAATAAAAAGCCTACCGACAAAGAAAAGTTCAGGTCCTGATGGATTCACAGCTGAATTCTACAAAAAAATATATAGAAGATATAATCCCCACACTTCACAAATGATTTAATGAAGTTGAAAAGGAAACAGTCCTCCCAAAATCATTTCTGGAGGCAAATATAATACTGATTCCAAAACCAGGGAAATACACAGCCAAAAAGGAGAACTACAGGCCAATCTCCCTCATGAACATAGGTGCAAAAATACTCAAAAAAAATACTGGCAAATACAACACAGCCAATCATCAAGAAGATCATACACCATGACCAGGTAGGATTCATCCCAGGGATGCAAGGATGGTTCAATATTCAAAAATCTATAAACGTAATACACTATATTAATAGACTGAAATCTAGAAACCACATAATCATCTCAATTAATGCAGATAAAGCTTTTGACAAAGTCCAACACTCATTCATGTTCAAGGTCCTACAGAAAATTGCAATAGATGGACTCTACCTCAATTTGATAAAAGCCATCTATGACAACCCACAATCTCATACAATCCTAAATGGGGAAAAACTGAAATCTTTTACTCTTAAATCAGGTACAAGACAAGGATGTCCTCTATCACCCCTCCTATTCAATATAGTCTTGGAATCCTTAGCAACAGCCATTAGAAAAGAGGGAGAAATAAAGTGAATAAGAATAGGTAAAGAAGAAGTTAAATTATCACTATTTGCAGATGACATGATACTTTATTTGGAAGACCCCAAAAATTCCACCAAGAGACTACTAGCACCGATACAGAAATTCAGTACCATTGCAGGATACAAAATCAATACGCAAAAGTCAATAGCATTCCTCTATACAGATAACAAGCACACTGAAAGGGAAACAATAGAAACAATACTGTTTACAATAGCACCACAGAAAATGAAATACCTTGGGATTCACTTAACCAAGGAAGTCAAAGATCTTTCCATGGAAAATTACAACACCCTAAGAAAAGAGATTATAGAGGATTTCAGAAAATGGAAAGATATTCTATGTTCCTGAATAGGAAGAACCAACAATGTGAAGATGGCCATACTGCCAAAATTGCTGTATAGATTTAATGGAATCCCTGTCAAACTACCACCAACATACCACCCATACATAGAGGAATCATTCCTAAAATTTATTTGGAACCACAAATGACATAGAATAGCCAAGGCAATCTTGACCAATAAAGACAAGGCAGGAGGCATCATAATTCCTGACTTGAAATTATACTACAAAGCCACTGTGATAAAATCAACATTGTATTGACAACAGAATAGACCTCAGGATCAGTGGAATAGATTAGAAAATGCAGAGGCATCTACAATCACACTCCGCCATCTGATCTTCGACAAAGGGGCTAAATAAGCTCACTGGAAGAAAGATAGCCTCTTTATCAAATGGTGCTGGAAAACATGGCTTTCTACATGCCAAAAACTAAAACTTGCCTCAGCTCTATCACCATGCACTAAGTTAAAGTCAAAATGGATTAAACATCTAAACATTAAAACAGAAACACTCAATCTCCTGGAAGAGAAAGTAGGAGGAACTCTTGAAGACATAGGGGTAGATAAAGAGTTCATGAACAAACATATATTCGCACGGGAAGCACTTGAAGAATCAACTGGGATCAACTCTTCTTAAGGAGCTTCTGCATGTCAAAAGAAATTGTCAACAAAGTGAAAAGACAACCCACAAGTTGTGAAAAAATTCTAACTAATAAGCAATCAGACAGAGGTCTACTGTCTAGAATATATAAAGAACTAAGATATAACAGGGCCCTCAAATTTAAAGACCCAATTCAGAAATGGGCATCTGAGATGAATACACATTTGTCAGAGGACGAAATTAAAGAAGCGAATAAATATATGAAAAAATGCTCCACATCACTAGCCATCCATGAAATGCAAGTAAAAACAAAACTGAGACACCATCTCACTCCAGAAAGAATGGCTATCATAAGGAAATCAACCAACGACAAATGTTGGAGAGGTTGTGGGGAAAAGGGAACACTTCTCCACTGCTGGTGGGAATGTAGACTGGCACAACCATTGTGGAGGTCAGTGTGGAGACTCCTCAAAAGAGTAGGTCTAGAAATCCCACTCAAGCCAGCTATCCCTCTACTGGGAATTTTCCCAAAGGAACTGAAAACACTGTATCATAGTGATATATGTGTACCTATGTTTATAGCAGCACAATGTGTGATAGCAAAAACTTGGAAACAACCAAGATGTCCATCACATGAGGAATGGTTGAAAAGGTGTGGTTTTTCTATATAATGGAGTATTACTTAGCTATTAAGAATGATTAGCTTGAAGCCTTTATACTGAAGTGGATGCAACTTGAACATGCACTCTTAAGTTAAATAAACCAGACATACATGTGTAAATATCATATAGTCTCCCTAGTATAAGAAGCGAAAAGCAGAAATACAAATGGAAGCATACAACAACAACTAAAAACAATTGAGTCCTATAAGGCAAAGTGAATGGCATACGCTACAAGATACTAATCACCTTTTCTTCTGGATGGTTAACAACCTAAGTTCACTGATCAAAATTGGAGAAATAGGAGAGCCACAAGGCCAGCAACATTTTTGCCCTGGCCTTTCAAGGTCAGCGAAGACTCAGGGCATAGGAGAACCTGTACTGCAACATCATGAAACTCAGTTGAGCTCCAAATTTTCTGAACAAGGAGATTATGGAGCCACAGAGGAAAGAGACTGAAGTTCTGTAGTGTGCCTGGAGAGAGTCATATGGAGAGAAAACTTTCTCTCAAGCTCTCACAGAGAGCAAACTGGTCAAGCATTGGCCATGACTCATCCACATAGATGACACAGACAAAGGATCTACAGAATGAGGTACAGGACTACAAGATAAACCCTGAGGGGACTTCACTGACCTCATAAGAATCATAAAGTACATGTGTTGGTATACAGGTCTTGCTCTACCTATGTCTTAACCATCCAGCAGAAAAGTATAAAAATGAAGTGTACACCGCGGGGCCCTAATGATAAGTTGAGCTGTAAATGGCTATGGTCGACAACTTCTTTGAATAACTCACTATTGTTGTGGAATGCTGGACTGTGTTGGATTGTGTTGTCGAGTTCAAGCACCTAAGTTAGTTGAATGACAATTGAGTGCCCACCTTTGACAGGTGTAGACAAAGGAAGGGGTATTGAAAGGAAGAATCATGATGTGTATGTATGGACAGTACAGTTGGAATAGATAATGCTGTGTTTATACATAATTCTATGAGAGGCAAGATTTGCACTAATGGAGGTTGGACAGGATATTATGTCGGCTTCTAGTACTATGGACAACCACTGGGAAAATAACAAGGTAGAAAGTATTAATTATTGAATCTTTGATGTAATTCAGGTATAAAAAATAAGATATGTAAACAGTTACACTCTCTTAATTAACTGATAAGAGACATACAGTATAATAATGTCTGTAAGTATAGCATCTTGTATGCACCTTCTATGATACCAAAACAATATGCAAATAGTTTGCAATGTATTAATCTATCAAATCCATCTTGTCAAGGTATCTTAAAACTATCTCAGTGATATTTGTACTTCAATAAAACAAAAATAAAATAAACACAAAAGAAAAAATAAAAAAGTAAAAATTTCTATTTAAATTTTTAAACAATTATTTATTTATTGACTGATTTATTTGGTCCAGAGTCTCACTGTACAGCTCAGACTCACAGTGTTCCTTCTGTCTCAGTCTCTCCAGCTCTGGGATTTAGGCATGGGCCACCACCCCCGTTCTTGGTGGCCAGTAGTGCATGCCCAGGCTGATACTGTACCAGGGATCAAACCTGGGTCCTTGTGCTGTCAGAAGGTGCTTAGACTGCTGAACTAACTCCCCAGCCCGAAAAAGTGAAAATGATTTTGAACAAGGAAATATATAACATGGAACTTTAGAGAGCAATATAACAAATAAGTTCGAGCTCCATAACCTTCCTGTCTTCTGCTGACTGAATCCCTGTGAATATCTATGTTTCAGTGTCCTCACCTGCGTAAGGTGCATACAATACACATTTCCAGAATTGTGAGAATGCCTTTAAAAGAAGTATTAAACTGCAAAAACCAAAGTATATGGGAAACAATCAAATACCTTGTAGTAATGTTCTTATTTAATATAATATAAATGCATGTAAGTTCAGGATGACTGACTGCTGCCTTTTATAATTATTATACAACTTTTCAGATTGCTTGAAAGCCAAATATGTCATGATACTGTACCCATAAAAATAAAGATATTACTTTGGGACTGAAATAAGAAACCATATCACACATTCACTATGATTTTCCTTTGAAATAACCTTATAGAAAATAGCTTGCATAGCTTTGCTATAAATTGCAGTACTTTCTCTCAAAGCATTAAGAAAACATATTTTTAAAGTCAAAACTCCCTTTGGGCGATGAAACGACAAGTCGTCTGTGAGACTCCGAGAGCGCCAGAAGGTACGCTGTCACTGAGCGAGGAAGATTAATAGCGATAATAGCACACCAGGCTCGACCCTCTGATAATCCGAGACCTCAGTGGCAATGCTGTCTCAAAATTACTCTCTCTGCGGTACAGTTACCGAGAGGAACTAGGGCAGGGAATAGAAGATTTAAACTAGCAAAAAAGTCTAGAATTCTAATTTATTTAACATCGAATGAGGCAGAGATAAACTACAGCATGTACTTTTTTTTAGAATCACATTTCTAGGAGTAGATTATGTTATTAGGGGTACTCCTGGGCAGCACAATATTTTATCAGAATTTTATTTGTAGTTCTGTGAAAATAGTCTTATCACAGCAGTCCCTGGTAACATGAACAGGGAGCAAAAGCCGAGGAATATCTCTGTTCAGAAGAAATGATTTTTAAGCCTTCAGAGGACCATATGTTACGCTGAATCTGCAGGTTTCAGGATGTTCATAGCCAGCGTATAAATAAACACAGCTTATTCGTTCCAGCAACAGGAATTTCTGCTTGTAGTGAACCACTGAGTGTGACTTCTCCAGCTCCAGATTTGATCCCCAGATACAGGCATCATTTACTGGCTAGAAAGTCTTCTGCAAACACCAAACAAGAGCCTGGAAATTTTTAGCGAAACATACTGGGGGAGCAAATGAAGGTTCTGCATCCTGCTGCTGCAGCTGGAACTGTGTTGCTTTGCATAGCCTTTCGCTGTAAGGCGGCAGTATCTGCGAAAACGCTAGTGGTGCTACATCAGGTTCGTTCCTGTTTATTTGCTACTGACACTTCTCAGACTGTCTCCTTTTGTTTATTTTTGCCAGGGATGGATATTCCATTGCCACTCACATATTGTAGGTGCATGAATTCAGCAAAGTAATCCAATATAGTCCAGCAGTCCATAACAGTAGCGGGTTATCTGCAAAACTGGTAATGTCAGAAGTTGTTGACTTGAGCCTTTTACAGCTCAGCATACTAATATGGCTTTACTTTTTATACCTCATTTTTATACTTTTCTGCTGGATGGTTAATAACCAAAACTGAATCAAGAAGATATAAGAACTCTCAGTAGCCCAATAACAGCCATTGAAATACAAAAATTAATAAAAAACATACCAACAAAGAAAAGTCCAGGTCCTGATGGATTCACAGCTGAATTCTACAAGAAATTTACAGAAGATATAATCCCAATACTCCTCAAACTCTTCAAGGAAATTCATACGGAATTCATATTCACCTTCCAACAGTGCCGAACTGGGGCTCAGACCTTCAACATGGCCCTCCTCTGGTGTGACAAGAAAGTCCAAGCCGTATCACACTATAGCATTCTAAGAGCCTGTGAAAAGTTTAAATTTAATAATTTGACCCTACTAAAACCTCTATTATAGAATTTATTTGTGGAATTCTTGGTCGGTAAGACCCATTTATGTTTTATTTATATTACTAAGTATACTTATAAACCCACTGCTTTGTGAAATGCATTTATAATTTTCAGAATAAAATAAGAGACATATGAACAATTTTTTCACTTGGAATCTGACAATATGTTGATATGTAGCATTACTTGTTAGCAGTTTATTACTATAATAGTTATAATTAAATATAATTAAAGGATAACTAATGAGACATGTGGAAATTTCTTTATAAGTTTTATTTGCTTTGTTTTTAGTCCTAAGAATTGAACTCAGGATTCATCATATGCTAGACGAGTGCTACATGATTGAGCATTTCTATAAAATGCTAACTCATTATATGTAATGTTCATAAAAAAGCAATTACATAACACACTTTTATTAAGTTCTATTCATAATATTAATTTTAAAGTATAAATCTTCAAAAAGTCATGTCCAGCCATCTTACTAACTGTCCTAAATAGTATCTTTGTAGACATGACTTCTGGAATATCCAAAAATGTAATATAGTTCTTCATATTGTACCTTAAGGTACCCATATATTAAAATACTATTGGAACATCTACTATTTGTAAACAGTGTTCATCTCAAAATAATACTTTAATTTTTTTTTTTTTTACTTAGGCCTATACATTCCCCCAAAACCTAATGAGATCCTAGGTGGGGCTTTTTCAGGGGTGGCTGGATCTAGAGTGTGTGACACTGGAATTCATTCATGGTGCGGTGCCAGGCTCAAGGGCACTAGTATTAAAAGTGTGAGTGCTACCTGCCCTAGGTAGCCTGGATTAAATGGGCAGAGAGGCACTGTGAAGGCTCCCTGCTTTCTTACTTCTGCTGTCTTCTGTCCTCCATGTACTGATTCTCCTGTATAGTGCCTGTCTTCTATAACACCGGGACTTGGTGCTACCCAGCTATGCCCTGAACCCTATACAAATTGTGATCTAGATAAATTTTTCCTCCTTTAGATTTGAGTATTGTAGAATTTGTCTCAGCATATAGAGAGGAAAAAAAAAAGATATCATCAAAACTGCCAACCAAGAATAATTAATTACTAGGATACCCCAACAAGGAGGTGAAAGGTAAAACCTACTAAGATCAGCAGACCTCAGTCCCACCCAGCAGAAATGCAGACACTTTGCTTTTAATGTATTTGATTGTTGCAGGGTCTCACTATGTAGCTTGGAGTCATCATGATCCTCCCACTTTCAGTCTCTCCAGTGCTGGAATCACAGGGTGCACCACCAGGTCCAGACTCTAGCCAGCTCAGCCCACCATGGGGGGAGGAGCTGGCATGGCACATGGTGCTGGAGAATGCACCATGGTCCCTGTGCTTGCCTAAGTTGCCTAAGAATGAGCTTTAGTTCACTGAGCTATCTCACCAGCCCAAATGCACTTTTAAAAGATGATAACAAGTTAAAATAAAGTAGCTACTTTAGAGTTTGACTCAAAGCAGGTTTATTTATAAAACTAAAGGCGAGGGCTGGCCAAAAAGCTCAATGGATTAAAGCACCTGAAAGCAGGTACAGGGCTCCCTGGACTTGCTAAGACAGCTGCTGAGACTGGGCATGGTGGTATGTGCCTGTAATCCCAGCTGTTGGGAGGCTGTAAACAGGTGGATCAGTATAAGTCCAATGTAGTTGTGAGACCCTGTACACCCTGTAGACCTTTCCTTAGAATACAACTAATAAATAAATAAATAAGATTAAAGTTGAACAAAGTTAATGAAATAACTAAATGGATTAAGTAACATTCTCAGGTAGCACAAAAAGCTCTTTTTTCCACTCATCTCTGAATTTTGTTTCTTTTATTTGGCTCTCTTTCTGGTGTTTACAGGCAAGAACCTGGGGACTCAACAGATTTCATTTGCTTCTACAAGTTTGTATGTGTAAGCCTTTCAATTTTACAACTCTTTTACACCTGGTGTGGGGGTGAGGATTGCCTCGTTAGCATCCTTGATACGGGACTGGTGTTCTAATTTTTGGTTGTCTAGAGACAGTGGAAGATATATCAGCTGGACGATTCCACGAGATGAGCAGCAAGATGTGTTGGGCATTCTCTCTGTGTTAGACAGTACCATAAGCATTACCCACATCATCGTCTCATGTAGCAAGGTCATCCTGCAAGAGCACCTGATACATCATACAAATGTAATAGAGCTATATGGAAGACACACTTTGAAAAGTCAGTGTTTTTCCATTTCTCAATAAGCATTTAAAAATTTTATTTTAAAGAAAAGAAGAAAAATAAAAATAAAATAAAACATACAAACCAGGCATATAAGAGAGTCGTAACAATTAATGCACCGTGCATTGTTATCTTCATAGTAGTTACTCAGAGTACAAGATATAGGCATGAAATAATATTCCAAAACTATTAGCATAATTCATTCTTTACAATGAACTAAGAGAAACTGGCTGTATAACTACATCAACTATCTTGTGTATACATATTTTCCCCTTTTCTCTTCCATTCCCATTCTCCCCATCAGTTTCACTTTTCTTTTGAGCCATAACCATTCTGCACACATTTGGTTTACCTGTTTACTTTTGAGATAATATTATCTTCTGAGTTTTTAAGATATTGTGTTCTGTGACCAGTTTTATTATAATTTGAAGTAGAGTGATTTATTCACACATTTATAAATATCCACATACATAAAATATTCTTTCCATGTCTACAGAATGAATTGCACAAATTTATACATATTTTCCAGGCAATTAACATAAAATAAATTACCTGAATGATGAACACGAATCTGCATTTAAAGATAGAAGAAATACACAGATTTATATCTGTGGCTCAGAGATGTTTTCAAAGAGACTTGGGTAACATTTCATAGAATGACAATAGGGAAAAATGTCATTTCTTCCATTAAAAGTAAAAATAGGTAAAATGCAAAGAGTATGAAAACATAAACAAGTATGTTTAGAGAACTGCAAGATTATTCTGTGGTTGGAGATGAGATTGAGATACTAAAAGAAAATTTTGAGCATAAATAAAGAAATATATTGCAAAATAAAATAGAGAATAATTTTTAAGGAATATTACCTCTTCACATTCTAAGTTTTAACTTGATTCAAATTATATGACAACCAATAGCCAACATCATTCTAAATGGATAAAAACTGAAACTTTTATTCTAAAATCAGTTACAAGTCAAGAGTGTCCACTATCACAACTCCTATTCAGTATAGCTCTGGAAACATTAGCTAGAGCCTTTAGACAAGAGAGAAAATTAAAAGGAATAAGAGTAGGTAAGCAAGAAGTTAAATTATCGTCATTCACAAACTAGTTAATACTCTGCATGGAAGACCCAAAAAAGTCCACCAGGAATCTTCTAGAATTAATAAACAAATACAGTAGCATAGCAAGATACAAAGTGAACACACAAAAATCAATAGCACTCCTCTACACAGATAACAAACTCACTGAAAGAGAATTAGAGAAAAAAATACCCTTCATATTAGCAACCACAAAAAGTGAAATGCTTAGAAATTAATCTAATAAAGAAAGTAAAAGATCTATACAATGAAAATTACAATACCCTGAAAAAAGAGACTGAAGATGATTTCAGAAAATGGAAAATATTTCTTGCGCCTGGATATGAAGAATCAACACTGTGAAAATGCTGTACTCCCAAAATTGTTATGTAGATTAAATGCAATCCCTATCAAAATAACACCAATGTACCCCACAGATCTGAAGAAAACATTTCTAAAATTTATCTGGAACTAGAAGTCAGAAAATAGCAAAAGCAATCCAGGACAACAAAGGAAAGGCAGGAGCATTGCAATCCCTAACTCAAAAATATAAAACAAAGCTGCTATGATAAAATCAACATGACACTGGTAACAAAATGGAGCCAAGGATCAATGGAACAGTTAGAAGATGCAGACCCATCTACGAAAACACTGAGCCATCTTATCTTTGACAAAAGTATCAAACACATTCACTGGAAGAAAGATAGCATTTTTAACAAATAACACTAGAAAAACTGGATTTTTACATGCTGAAGGGCAAAACTATACCTGAAACTAACCTAAAGTCAAAATGGATTAAAGATCTAAATATTAAAAAACAAACATTAAATCTACCATAAGAGAAGTTAAGTGGAAATCTTGAAGACATAGGAGTGGGCAGAGAGTTCATGAACAAAAACCAAATTACATGGGAAATACATTAAAATCATCAACAATTGAGATATCATCTTAGAAGTTCCTGCACACCAAAAGAAATCACCAGAGCTGGCCAGATAGCTCAGTGGACTAAAGCTCCTGCCTAGGCACAGTGCAGGGGCCATAGTTCTAGCCCTGGTGTGCAGTGCTGACCCCATCCCCAGGAATGCTGAGACAGCTATGAAACTGGGCATGGTGGTGTGTGCCTGTAATCCCAGCACTGAGGCTGAAAACGGGACAATCACTACTAGTACTATCCATAGTGAGACCTTGTAGGCCCTGTAGACTCTGTACTAAATACATTTAAAAAAAGAAAGAAATCACCAACAGAATGAAAATACAACTCACAAATCTGGAAAAAAATTAACCAATAATCACTCAGAAAAAGAATTTATGTCTAGAATACATAAATTAAAAAAAAAAAATTGGACCCTAAAAATCAAAGACCCAGTCCAAAAATCAGTATTTGAGAAGAATAAACACTTCTCTGAGGAATAAATACAAGTGGAAAACAAATACATGAAAAAATGTTCCCCAGCACTGGCCACTGACAAATGAAAATCAAAACAACATTGAGATACCATCTCACCCCAGAAGGAATGGCTGCCAAAAAGAAATGAACTAATAACAAATGCTGAAGAGCCTGTGGGGAGGAAGGAACTCTTCTCCACTGTTGTCAGGCATGTAGACTGTTATAACCACTATCAGGGGGGAGACTCCTCAAAAATCTAGGACTGGAAATCCCATTCAACCCAGCTATTTCCTTCCTGGGTATTTTTCCTAAAGAACTGAAAACATCATACCACAGTGGTAGCTGTGCTCCTATGTTTACAGAACCACAATTACAGCCAAATCTTGAATACAACCAAGATGTTCATCACTGGAGGAACAGATTTTAAAAAAGATGTGGTATTTTTACACAATGGAGTATTTCTCAGCTATAAATAAAGACAAACTTCAGGCCTTTATACGTAAGTGGGTACAACTAGAGGTTATCCTTGTAAGTGAAATGAATCAGTCCCACGTGTGTCAATGTCATATTGTCTCCCTAATGTAAGAATCTGAAAGAATAAATAAATCTCAAAATTATAGTAGATGTAGTAAAATGGAAAGAAACTGAACACAAGTAACAGACAATGAAGAATAGGGGAAGCTAAGAAGATAGGGGAAAAAAAGGAAGAGGGAAAAATCATGTAAGTGTGTTTACAGAATAGTTTAGTCCTACAGATGACCGACTGCTGTTATGGACTACTGGACTATATTGGATGATTTTGCTGAATTCATGCACCTACAATATTTAAATGGCAATTGAATATCCATGTCTAGCAGAGCTAAACAAAAAAGGGGATACAAAGGAAGAACCATTTTGTAACTACATACAGAATGGTTAAGATAATTACAGCTACTTTCTCCTAATTTAATGAGAAGAAAGATTTGTACTAATAGTATTTGGACATGATGTCATGTCTGCATCTTGCACTATGAATAACCACTAAGAAGACAACAGTATACAATGTGTTAATTATTGAAACTGCCCTATTGATTGGTTTTGAAGCTATCCCATTGCTACTTGTTTCTCAGTAAAATTAATTAAATAAAAAATTTTTAAAAATTGAAAAAAAAATTTGAGATAATTATACTACTAATTTCACCAGTTCTTTGAAAATAGCTGCCAATGCTTAAAATTTTCATTTTGACTTAACTCTCTTTGCTAATATCTGTGATCTGAGCACCTACATCGATGATAGCAATGGGTGATACAAAAACCTTTCATCATGTTCTTCCAAATATGTACCATTTCTAATGTCTTATCAATTATGACCATGCTCTTTTTAAAATAAATTGAAAATGATAAAAAGCAAAAAGGACAAGAAAAAATATTTACTAAAAGCAAGTATTAACATTATCTGTTAATCTGAGCAACAGATTTGTTGATAGAAATACATAAATAGCAAGCATTGTTAATTTGCTGTATTTGTTTTGAAAATCTATACCATTTGTACTTTTGTATGTTACTGTGTTTCTGTTTTTGCTATTTTTGTTTTTAATCTTCAAAATAAAATTTACAAATTATATGACAAAAGCTTGAGTATGTAGATACTTGGAGCATACTGGCTTGTGCTCGGCTCATGCTTTCAACAGTAACAGTTCCTCTTTGACCATGATCTTCCGTTAAAAATAAGTAATTAAAACTGTAAATTTTTTATATTTTTATATTTGTTGCAAGTTTGTAGTGGAGAATTTTGACTGTCAAAAGTCAGTTATATAACACACCAAATGGAAAATTCATTTCAGTGTTTACTTGAGGCAAATTCTTTGTCAGTTAACACGATAAGTTGTCTCTGTGGCAGCAGAAAATACATGCAGCTTGCCACGTTCTTATCTGACACAAAACACCAGAATGTTTAGGTTATGGTCTGTAACTTACAACACCGACTTCTTCCTGCTAGATTTGATTATTTTTCATTTCCCTTATTATTATTATTATTGTCATTTCATAAAAACATCTTTAAATTACTAATATTAATACATATGATATTAAGAATCATATTGCAGCTAATAATGATACATCTCTTCTATGAGTATCCTATTTCTCCACCGGCATTATTTTAACTTTATTTTTCTTAGTTCCTGTTTTTAGTACATACTGACCACTGTCATCATAGGGAATGAGTACACATCCCTCGCCTCCCTTCAACTCTGCTTTCTTACTATTTGCAAAAGCTCTGTAGCCATTTTTCCTTCTACTCTCTTTCAAAAACATGTGCCCTTTTCTTTCCTTCCCTTCTCCCTATTTCTCTGCTCATATGAATAAGACTTTCCTGACTTCCAATGTCTATCTTGCAGTTTGTTCATTTCCACTTTAGGTTTCTCACACAAGAGAATAAAAGTGATATTTAAACTTTTGTGTCAGATTTATTTCACTTGAGATTATGGTGGATCGACTCACCTGAAAGTGTCTCAAGTCTGTGCTTTATGGCAAACTAACACTCTGTTGTGTATAAATAACACACTTCCTTTATCCATTCACCTGGCAATGCTATTATTGGCTGTTTCCAAGATTTAGAACTTGTAAAGTGTGCTGCTATAAACATGAGGTTACTCTCATCACTATGGTATGATA
This sequence comes from Ctenomys sociabilis, assembly GCA_004027165.1. Lineage (NCBI taxonomy): Eukaryota > Metazoa > Chordata > Mammalia > Rodentia > Ctenomyidae > Ctenomys > Ctenomys sociabilis. The sequence continues at coordinate 25,519 of PVKA01002208.1, forward strand.
ACTGAAGCTTTTTGGGGAAAGACACCTAGAAAGGAAATATCTGGGTCAAAGGAAACCTCTAGTGTTAGTTTCCAGAAATCTTCCTACTGATTTCCATAGTGGTTGTACCAATCTACACTACCAGTACCAGCCAAGAAGGGCTCCTTTTCTCACAGCCTCACCAGCATATGTCACTGATTGATGATTTGATGCTAACCACTTTTTCTGGCATGAGATGAATCTCAGTGTTCTTATAACTTGAATTTCTAGAATGACCAGTAATTCTGAACATTTTTTCATGGATTCATTTTCTTTTATATGTCTTCTTCTAAAAAGTGTCTATTAATTGCAGATGTCCATATTTGGATTGATTCTCTGAATAAGATACTTAATTTTTTAAATTCTTTATATATTCTAGATGTTAGCTTCTTCTACCTGAGAAGAAGCTGGAAATTTTTCCACAATCTATAGGTTGTCTTCACTTCGTTGTTTTCTCTTCCGTGTAGAAGCTTTTTAAATTAGATGTGATTTAATTTTAAATTCAAAGTACTGTACAAAATATTAACATTGTTACTGAATACTTTAAATAAATAGTAATACACATATTTTATCTGTTTAATATTGGGACTCACTTGAGTAAAATGTTTTAAAAGTTAAACTATTATATATTGAATATGTTTTGCAAGTTTTTTCTATCCCTTTTTAATATTTTACAAGATATAATTTTTAATTATACTAGTGTTCATGGAATATATCATGAATAATAATGAAAAATATATTTCATTTTAACAGTTACAGGAAACTCTATTCACTATTAATTGAGGTACTAAACACTTTCTTTAACTGTGTTTATTTTGCCTAGTGGACTTTTAAAAGCTGGAAGAAACCCAAAAATTTGCCATTTAGTATGGCAAGCACATATTATTTATACATAAAGTAAGAATTCAAAATACTTATATATAAAAAATAAATAGGGCCAGAGAGACTGCCCAGTAGTCTAAAGCAACTGCTTAGGCAAGTACAGTGACTGCTGCTTGATCCCCAGCAACACATGCTGAGCCAGCCCCATCCTCAAGGCCAGCTGAGCCAGTCACAGAAAAAATTAAAATAAAAATAAAAGAATAAATAAATTGCCAGTTCTGCTACAGAACTTTTACAGTGCCATAGACACACAGAATCTAATTAAGAGGTAAAACACAGACATAACAGTGAGCTCTGCCATAGGGGTAGCAGTACAGAATGATGTTAGCAACGATCTCTGGAGACAGATGGTCCAGGCTTGAATCTCAGCTCTGCCAATTACGGACTGAGCACCACTGGGCAAGTACTTTGTTATTCTAGTCCCCTATGTCCTCATTTAAACAGAGGTGTAGCATGTTCCTTTTTGAGTCAGTGCAAGTATTAAATAAGAAAGTGCCCTCAAAATGCTTAACACTTTGCTATCATTGTTACAAGACTCACATTATGAGAAAATGAAAATATGTCATGGAGAGCATCAGCAGATAACGGTGCTGCTGAGGGACTCAGGAAGAAGCACTTGAACTGTGGCCCACATGGGATTTTTAATTGTTGACAGGTGCAGTCTATTCCAGGCAACGTGTTCCAAAGCTTGAGGGCAGGAAATCTGGCAGACAAGAGAGAAGTTCACAGAAATTGGGGCTCATGTGAAGAAACATTGAGGATAGGGATGAAAATACAGTTAAAGTCAGAGTGCTATCCAACTGCCTCCAAGCCAGCTTCATAACTTTATTTTCCACTGGGCATAATAAAACACTTCCACAACGTAAAGCAGCAGGTTTAGTTGTCTGAGGTGACCAGGACTCCAGGCAGGTACATCAGGACAGAAGGGTGTGGTGGATCAAAGGCGCTTAGCTCCTGTTGTCCAGAAAGCAGAGCATGCAAGTAGAGGAAGGGAGTCAGGGGCAGTGTCAGACAGACCCCCAGAGATACTGTGTCTCCAAGACATGCCCAGACGTGTACACTTCATCCAATCCTCAGAGAATCCAAAACCAATGAAATTGACACTTCTCCCTTATTAATTACTCTTCACTACTTAACTAGAGTCACCACTTAGATATTGCTCTCTGTACAAATTAACTATATTTAAGTTACTATATGGTTTCACAGTATTAAGTACATAGAAGTCTCACTGAATATCATAGTTCTTACATAAAAGTACTCAGAAATTATTACATTCATATCTTGTGAACACACACACACACACACACATACACATATGTAGGAACACTGCTTTGGAGGATAACTATTAATGAAATTAATATGTGAGAGATAATTAGATGCATTGATCATATTGTAATCAAAGGCCCAATGACTATTGAGAGCTCAGAAGAAGACTGTAGATAATGACAAGCTTTGTTTCATTTTGTGTAAATGTTTTTGTTGTTGTTTTGCTATTTTCTCCCTTACACAAATATAGCAGTGGTAAAGGTGGGTAATAGTACAGTACAGTAAGGTACAGTACAGTACCTGTTCTGCTGTATGATTCCACTCCCTTACTCCCTAAAAAGAGACTACAGCAAAATCCCATTTTCTGACAATTGATTTTGTCAGTTGTAGTCTATTGTGGTTTATTTTTATCCTAATTTATGTGTATCAGCTTGAAATATCAACCTTTCAGTGTCTTAAAATCCATATAACTTATTTCAGTATTCAGCACTTTTTTGGAGCATCTATTGCAAATCATTTGTCATGCCAGGCTTTGCTGAAGAAAATGACAAAATTAAGCAAAGTCAGTCTTGGTTGTCTGTGATCTCAGAGGAATCATACAGAGCAGACTATGTTAAGTGCTGAAAATAGATAGCAGTAACTTTAGGAAGAATTGTTGCTCAGTGCCAGGACCCAGATGGGTCAAGGGGTAGCAGAGGCAGTGCAAACAGTTGCAATTTGAATACAATGCTTTTACAGTTTAAAATACATCCCACATTAGGAATCTTTCAAGAAATGATTTGAGTCTTTCATCGGTAAAGCAATGCAACTAGAGAACATAGTCTTGGGTGAAATAAATCAGACCCACATGTGCAAACATCATATTGTCTCCTTGTTGTGAGAACTTGAAAGAGAAAAATGGAATCTGAAGGTACCTTTAGATAGTGGGGAAAGGGAGTAAACTCAATCAAAAGGAAAGAGTTACTGAGGAGAGAGAGTAGGAGAAAAAGATTATCTATGAGTGCAAGCAGTATGGTTTGGACCACTCTACTGTGCATTTCTGCTGGTGTGTAGAAAGAAAAAGATAATGCTCAATTTCTTTTGTCTCCTTTTTTCAACTATTTGTACTTTTTTCTTAGTTTCTTAGATATTTTTTCTTCTTTCAATTTTCCATGAATATATCTGGTAATATGAATAGCTGGTTGAAAGACAACACTATGCATTACAACAAATACTGTGAAATTTGCATTACTTTGTAAGGTACAATTCAGTATCACTTGTAATTTTTTGTTTTAATATTTTCTTGTACTCACTTCAAAAAAATAAAAAAATAAAGGAATGAAGAAGAAAACAAATTCTTTCAGACAATAGAAATAAGAAAAAATGTAAAACTAGGAAGCCCAAGTGTATTAAATATAGACAGCTAGGGTTATCTTTTTATTATAAGTTCATTGTACATATTGCGCTACTTCAGAATGAAAAGTACAGGAAATAAGCATTGTGTACATCTGTTGTTAATAATAGCTAAAGTGACAGACTTGGATGAGGCAGCAAAAAACTGGGCCTAAGTATATCTGCCATGAAGGTGATGGGCTGCACGCTATCAGCAGCCTCAGAGAGAGGAAGGGAAAGTTGAGGGAGATGGGGGTGTGGAGCAGAACTAAACAAAACCTAAAAGCCTCTGCTGGAGGACAAACGGGGAGCCCTGACTTGGGCAAGAGTGTTGATTCTGGAAGCCAACAGACCAGGGTGCATTTTACCACACTTAGCTTGTCGAACTTTTGGCAGGTGATTTAACCTCTATAAACTTCAATTCCTCTTCTGTATAGTCAAGGTGATAAAGTTAATAACTATGCCAAGGGACTAATATGAAAATTAAAAGAGAAAAAATAGTTAGCATAATGTTTATAACTCCCTTAGAAATTAATATACAGTCACCAGGATCCTTATGAATTTTCATTGTTGTCATAATGCATTTCTGTGGTATAAATAATAAAAATAAATAAGAGTTATTAAAAGATGCAATGTTGTCTAGAAAATTCAAATGTAGAGTGGATTCAGTCAGGTCAGATACTAAGATGATCTCAGCCCACACCAGCCTGATGCCCACACATTTAGAAATGAAGTTAGCTACACACTATTTGTAGCTCCAGGAATCAGAAGAGCTTTCTTATTAATAGCACAGTATGATTCTTATACTCAATTACACTGTATATTTAATTCTTCCTTGTAGTGCAGTTATTTTTAAGAGCATGGTTGCAGTTAATTATGTAAATATATTTTGCCTCACCTCTACTCTCACTTAACTAAAAGCTCCCTAGTGGCACACAGGAGACCAAATTCATCTCTGTACACATTTCATGACTGGTACACTGCAGAACTTTAGGAGGCATTTGCATAATGAGTGTCATCTTGAATGAATGGAGAAATTATAAAGGTATAGAAAGTTGTCCCAAGAGTCTCATCATATTTTCCATCATCTATATTTCATCATTCTCCATAAATACTTTTAGAAAATTTTATAAGACAGTAATATAAGTTCTTGTAGCTCCTGCTGGGGCAGTTTTTATCTTTAAGCATGAAGCACTCATAATAGCATCTTGTTTTCTCTGTAAACATAATTAAGTCATGTTTGCTGTTCAAAAACGATATGCATGAGTTATGATACCTTTCAAATGACAAAGATTTCCATGGCCCTGTATCTCAGCTAAACTACAGATAGGTTTTCCAGCCTCAATGACAGGAAAATGTCAGAATAGGTTGCTTTTTTGACACAAAAATGAAGATATGAGTAAATCAAGGTGAGCTGAGGAAGACAAGATTTCAAAATATGCATTTTATTGCTTTTGCTTTGACAGACTAGACTGAGTTTTTTAAAAGAGCTACAAAACATTACCCTTTACCAAGTAGTTTCAGAGGTACTTTATTTCATCTTCTGACTGAATTATGACAGAGGTTGCCTCTAGTATTTTGACATTATAGTGGAGAGTCATAAGTATTATGCTGCTCCATATTATGTAACTCTATCCATGAATATAGATGGTTAGGAAAGTGACAACCAACAATGACAGCATGAGCAAATTCTCAGGTAAAATCAGTGTGTTATGGGCCTTCAAGATACCACAATTTTATTTTGTTTTACTCTTCAATGTCTTATGTAAAGGGGTTACTTCTTACACTGGTGGCATTTAGATTTTATGAGAGTAGATTAAGAGATGATTATTTTTCTCATAAATTTTATTTACTTAAGTTTTCAATGAGTAATGTGAATTTTATTTAATATGCTACATTCTAAGAACCTGATCAGTTCTATCTTAGAGTAAATAGTGGTTACACAAAGAAAATTAACTATTCTAGTCTGTCTTTCAGATAATTTAAAAAAATTTCTTCTTACTGCAAACTGCTTAGCCTAAAACTTACCCAAGTGCATATATGCCTTGAAATAGTGCTTTTTAATGGAAAATTTTATTGAAATTCAGGTAGTGAACTAAGTAACAGAGCCAAACAATTTCAGTATTAATACTTTAAATTATAAGTTTCATTGATTTTTGACTTTTTTGTTGTTGGTGGTGGTGGGTTTGTTTTTGGAGACAGGATCTTGTTATGCAGTTCAGGCTGGCCTTGAGCTCACTGTATAGCCCAGGTTGGTCTAGAACTCAAAATTCTCTTTCTTCTCAGCCTCCTGAGTGCTGGCATTACAGGGATGCACCACCATGCTTGGTCAATTTTAATTGACCAATATGCATGGGTTACCAGGTCAGTTAGGATTTCCATTTGTAGCAAATACTACTACTCCTGGTTCAAACTACCTTGAGTAAAAAAGAATGTACAACCTCAGCATGGTTTTACATAAACTAAAAACAAAATAAACCTAATTATTCTGTACCTGTTACCAACCTGTCTTGTGATGTGACTTGCAGTTCCATTCATAAGAAGGTAAAATCAGTTTCCCTACCTCTTGAATCTGATATGCATTGGCAAAAATAATGCGGAAATGAGAGCCGGGCATGGTGGTGCATCCCTGTAATCCCAGCACTCAGGAGGCTGAGGCAGGAGGATTGTTGTGAGTTCGAGACCAGCCTGAGCTACAAAGTGAGCTTAAGGCCAGCCTGAACTGCATAGGGAGACCCTGTCTCAAAAAGACAAAAAAAAAAAAAAAAAAAAATGCGGAAATGAAACTGCCAATTTCAAGCTTGTTTCAAGAGATGTTGAAAATTTCTGCTTGCTTTCAGGGGAGCTCTGTCTCTGTCATGTAAACAAGTTCAAATCAGATGCCAGGGGCATGACAGACTATGGACTTGTTCTGAATAATCACAGTTATCTTTTATTATTGTCAGAGTCTTAAAAGATGAGAATCTCACTGAAGATCAGCAAAGCTGAAGTCACTGCTGACTGTAGGTGATTGTTGGTTGAAACTAAAATGACAGGAATAGACAAAGCCCAACATAAACTGCTCACTGCAGCAATGTGAACTAAATCAACTGTTTTCATTTTATTTATTTATTTATTTATATATTTTTTGCAGAACCAGGAATTGAACTCAGGCCCTTGTGCTTGCCAAGGATGTGTTTATTCTACTGAGCCATCTCCCCAGCCCCTGCTTTAATTTTTTTCCTGTTTTAATTTTAAACCATTGAGTTTAGAGCACGGTTGGTAGACAGCGATCCTTAACTGATATATTCAAATATCTGGAAATTCAGAGATTGGCTAAGAAACCTTAACAAGGAGTCAGACTTTCTGCTTGAATGGAAAGATCTTTATTGCTGCTTCATTTCTAAGGGATAACTTTTCTGCTGTAATATTCCTGGTTGGCAGGATTTGTTTTCTATGTTTGGAAGTTTGTATATATCATTCTTCTGACTTACAAGATTTCAGGGGAGAAATATAATCTTAGCAAGTGGATTTTCTGAAATGTGACAGTGATATTTTTTCTTCACTGTATTTAGAATCTTCCCTTGACTTAAATTTTTTCACCAGTTTGGCTACAACATGACATGATAGGAACCCTTTTTGATTAAATCTATTTGGGTTCCTTTGGGTCTCCTGAACTTTGAAAGTCATATCTTTTTCATAATTAGCACTGTGTTTTAGGTATTGTTTTCAGGAATAAGTATATCATGCCCTTTCCTCACACTCTAACTTCAGAAATATAATTCTCATCTTTTTGTTTGTTTTTCATGAGTCTAAGATTTTGTTTTCCTGACCCAAATTAGAGTTTAGATATCTTTGTTTTGCTGTAAAATCTAAGTGGTCCAGCTAAGTTGCCCAATCAGCCTCTTTTAGCCTGCCACACTGTATGCCAGTTATGGAGCAGTGAGATTTTTATAATTGGAAGATTTTGTTACAGCCAAACTGTAGTTTGAAGTCTCTAGCCTCAAATCTAGGAATTGGAAATATTCATGAAGTAAAGAAACAAGATGTCAAAGATTGAAGGAGGTGTTCAGATGGGAAGTAACATGGCACTTGTGTTCAGCTATTGTCAGTGTTAACATGATTTGAATGTGGAGTTTTCCATTATCAAAAAATTACCCCATTGTACACATAGACAGAGCCAAATAAAGAGTCAATAGTTTAAACAAAAGTAGCCTTCACGTGCCTGTAAAGAAATCCTGGCAAATATTGTTATCGTAACCCACACATTACAGGTGCTATATGTTTCAAAGCTAATGGGGGAATAATATATCTTAAACTGTGTGAGCTCAAAAATTAGTATGTGTTAAAGTCAATTAAGTACAAATCAATTAAAGCTAGAGCTCACAATGTGCCCTGATTTCAGTAATGCCAAAGTCATCCAAGAAATCACCATGAAGTATCAGGTTTTGCTACAGCAGAGCAAGCTGGCCACAAGTGGTATCTTTTCCCTTGGAGTAGTAATGTGAAACTTGTGGTCCTTAAGGAAACTAAATTCCAGAGAGGGTGGTCAGAAGGGGCTCAAATATGCCCTGTCTACTGTTCTAATATTAACCAATCATGCAAGCTACTCTACTTTTTCTGAATAATGTCAGTAATGTTGCAGAGAACGTCCAAAAACTGTGCTGATCAAGTACTCTGTAAGTGGAGATTTGTGACTTCTCTGAGCCAAAGAGCAAGCACGTATCTTCTGACATCATTTATATGTGTGGCAGGTAGTACTTGCTATCAGCTGGGTCCTGTTAGTCACATAGTCCAGCCAGGGCTTTTGCTCCTGTAGAACGGGGTTCCAAAAGCAGAGAATGAGAGTAGGTGAGCCCCAGTAATGAAGTGTTTTTGAAGTCACTGAGTTTGCATTTGTGAAAATACCATTGAGAAATCATGTTCCTCGGGTTAATCAACATTACTGGGACTAGGATAAGGTCAAAGTAGTCTACCACAGTGGGCGTGCCTCTACTATAAATATCAGCAATTGTACTTAGCAATACCCAAGAAGAATGTAAAGTAACAAAAAGTGATTTTAATTTGGTGATTAAAATTCAAAGAAATCAAAGTTCAAATAGTTAAGTACATTTACCTTTATGGATTGAAGTTTAAAAAAATAGCTTCATTCAAACTCCTTTTTCCGTTCCACTTCAGTTAGAATCACCTCCTTTTGGTGTCTAGTCACAGTGTGGTTTCCCATGTCAATGAAACCTGGCTATTTGCCACTACGATTCTTTTAAATTGCACAGTCTGATACACTGAGCAGTCTCTGGGTTCTAAACTTAATGACTCTTAAAGGTTCAAAAACCACATCCCATTTTATAACAATCAGACATACGACCAATTGAAACTTATTTTTATATTTTTAATGATTGATTGACTGATTTTTCACATATTTGATATGAGGTCTGGCTAAGCAGACCTTGGACTTGTAGTAATCCTCACGTATCAGCCTCCCCAGCACATGGATTACAGGCTTGTACCACCACATCCAGTTTCAGTGGGGAGCAGAGTGTGCCCAGACTGGGCCAACCGGCATGCCATGCAATACCAGTGATCAAACCTGGGTCTTTGCAATTGCTAGGCAGGCACTTAGACCCTTGAGCTATCTCGCCACACCCCTCATCAAAATTTAGAAGAAAAACTTGGTCTAACTTGGAGAAAAATATTCCCAAGGAGAATCATTCTCTTATTGTATTATTTATTTAGCTTTTATTATATTTATTTCACTTCTTTGGCTAATTTTCCTATATTATTATATATTATAAATAGAACTTTTAGGGCCAGCCGAATAGCTCAGTGGATTAAAGCACCTGCAAGCAAGTGCAATGGGTTGGGGGGGTTGATCCCTGGGCCTGCTGTGCTGGCCCGGCCCCTGGGCACACTGAGACTGCAATTGAGACTGGGTATAGTGGCGCTCACTTGTAATCCCAGCTCTTAGATGCTATACACAGGCAGATCACTAGTCCGATCTAGTAGTGAGGCCTTGAACACCTTGTAGACCCTTCCTTGAAATACTAAATGAATGAATAAATAAATACACAAACAAATACAAGTTCTTTTTTTCCTTTTATTATCAGATCAGTATTGGTGCACAAAAATGATATATTTAAAGTTGATTTTGTAACCCATAACTTTGTTCTTTTTCTGTATAGGGGTCTCACTACGGAGATCAACTGCTAGTGACCCTCCTGCTTTCAGTCTCATAAGCGCTAGGGATTATAGATGTGTGGCACCATGGCCACTCTCAGTGCACCCTGGGGGCGGGGCCAGCGCAGCAAGTCGGTTATCAAACCCCTGCCGCTGTGCTCAGCCTAAGCAGGTGCTTTAGTTCCCTGAGCTATCTGGCCAACCTCTATAACTTTCATAAATTTGATGATTTTAGTTATATTTTCAGTGTAGCCTTTAGACTATACCATGTATAAGATCATGTCTTCTATAAGCAAAGATATTTTAAGATGTTTTGATTTTTTAAAAATTTGGATGTTCTTTATTTCTTTCTCTTACTTAATTGCTTTAACGCGTAGTATAATATTATACATTGAGAAGTGGAGAAAGTGTTTGGCCTTTTACACCCATCTTAGGAGAAATACTTTCAGGTAATTTTTCTTATTGCCATCATTATGGATGAGATATTCTTGGGCTGAAGAGTTAGTTCAGAGGCACTGTATATGCCTGGCAAACACCAGATCCTGAGTTCAATTCCCAGTACCACTTGCCAAAAAAATATGTTCTATTTTTTCTTTTAAACAGATGAGGTACATTTTAAGTGTAATGATTTGTGTACATTGAACCATCCTTGAATCATCGAAATAAGCCTCACTTGATTATGGTGCATAACTTTTGGTGTGCTCTTAGACTGAATTTGTGATACTTTATTAACAAAGTTTGCACGCTGTTCATTGGTTTGCAGTTTTCTGATTTAGTTTTTGTTTTTTGTTTGCTATGACCTGGCAATATTGGTACCAACATAATGTTGGTCTCATAAAATAAATTTGGTGCCATAATTTTATTTTCAGATTTTTAGAATAGCTTACTAATAATTGGTTTTATTTCTTTAAATCTTCAGGTTTTAGCAGTGTCTTAGTTACTTGTTGCTGAATGAAACATTTTTCACTTGATTTTCATGAAACACCACTTTCTTCATTTCTCATGCCTATTTAATTAGTACATGTTTGCCATTCATGCAGTTTACAATCAACTTGGAGAATGGCTACGTGTACATATTTCAGCCAGACTGCTTTATTCCTTTTCCCTTCCTTCCCCCTACTTCTCCTCTGATGCACCTGCCACTTTTCGTGTATCTATTGATGTTATTTGTCTTAGTGGGTGTTATGGCTCATAATATTTAAATTGATTAGGGCTATAAGGTTCATGTAAGATGTATGTTCATTTCGGTCATTTCCATTTTCCTTCCCCTTCCCTTTCTTGTTGTTCCTTTGGACCATTTCCCTATTGAGGTCTGTCTCCTTGTACCTTTTTTTTTAAATCATGGTTAATTTTTTATTTAATGAGAAAAACATAGCAATGAAAGAGTTTCAAAACTCTGAATAACTACTATGAAGACAACAATATGCAATGCATTAACTATTATAACTGTCTCTTTCCCCTTTTTGTCTATCTTTTTCTATTTTATTTGTTTGTACTTTGCCTCACTCAAATGAGGGATACCATGCAATTTTCTAGCTTCCCTCAGCATTGAAGGTACATTTATCTTCATACAAGTGTTTCACATTTGTCATTCTTCATGGTTGAGTAGAATTTCATTTTATGAAAATACTACATTTGTTTACTCAGTCATCTGCTGATTGGTATACAGGCCATTTCTGAGATTTAAATCTTAGGAACTGCGCTGCTATAAACACAAATATGCAAGTATCATTGTAGTAGGATGGTTCAAATTCTTAGGAAATGTTGTATGGAATTTTTAATTTCAGTTCTCTGAGAAATCTCCATGATAATTTCTGTAATTACCATACTAGTTCTCATTCCCACCAACAATGTAGAAGAGCTCCTTTTTTCATGACAACCAGGCAAGCATTTGCTATTGTTTGATTTCCATTTTCAGTCTTTCTGAAGTGAGCTGGAATCTAAGAGTTCCTCTAATTTGCTTTTCTCCAATGATCAGAAAGATTTTGAACATTTTTTGTGTATTTGCTGACCATTTGTATTTATTCCACTATGAAGTGTCCATTTCTACAGCCTGTTTTTTGACTATGTGTTTAATTTTACAAGGCTTAATTTTTGAGTTCTTTTTATATTGTAGAAATTATTCCTCTGTCTGATGAATAGCTGGCAAAATATTTTCCCATTCTGTATAAGTTGTCACTTTACTGATTGAATCTTATGCTGTATAGACACTTTTTAGCCAAATTTAATCCCATTTGATGATTCTTGCTGCAATTTCCTGCATGATTGAGCTTCTTTCTATCCTATTAAAGGATAGAAAACAGAAAATCTCTTTCTATTCCTAGGTCTTCAAGTGTTTCATCTATTTGGTCTTCTCAGAAATTTATCTGTTTTAATGTTTAGATCTTTGCAGTACTTTGATTTTAATTTAGTATATGGTGAGAGATAAGGGTTCAGTTTTCTTCATCTACAGATGACCAGTTTCCCAGCACCAGTTGGTGAAGAGGTTATTTTTACCCAAACATATGTGCTTAGATCCTTTGTTAAAGACCAAAGAGTTCAGTACATCTAGGGAGGTTTCAGCATCCTCAATTCTGTTTCATTGATCTATGTGTCTCTCTTTGTTTCAGTATTATGCTGTTTCTGTCACTACTGCTTTGTGGTACATCTTCAAGTCTGTTTTGCTATCCTGCCTGCTTTGTCTTATTACCCATGATTACTTTTGCTACTTGAAATCTCTTTTTGGTTCAATATGGATTTTAGGATAGTTTTTTCTATATCTATAAAATGTACTGTTAATATTTTGGTTGAAAACACATTGAAGGGTTCGAGAGATGACTCAGTGGAATACGCAATTCCCTGGTAAGCACCAGGGCCTGAGTTCAATTCCAGGTTCCTCCAAAAAAATGCTTTGAACCTGTAAGGCAGTTTTGGAAGAATGGCCATTTTAACATTTGTTCTGCCTATCCAGGAGCAATGGATAACCTTTTATTATGTGATGGCCTTTTACTCTCCTTCCTCAGAGTGTTACAGTTTTATTTCCAATGAAATTAACTTGCACAGTAAAGCTGTCCTACAAAGTAGATGGAGAGGGCTGGCCAGATAGCTCAGCAAACTAAAGTGCCTGATTAGGCAGATGCAGGGACTGGGGTTTGATACCCAGTTTGTTGTGTCAGCCCTACCCCCTGGGTGCACTGGGACAGTGATTGAGACTGGGAGTGGTGGCGTGGACCTGTAATCTCAGCACTTGGGGGGCTGAAAGGAGGAGGATCACTGTGAGTCTAATCTGTGTAATAAGGCCCTGTAGACTCTGTACTAAATGCATAATTTTTTAAAAGTAGATGGAGAACTAGATATTCCCATGAAAAAGATGAACTCAGAGAATCTATGAGCACTAAACCAGCTCTAGAAAAACACTCACTAATATTCATGATAGAACATAAGTTGGACACACCTAAACACACAGAGGAGACTTGCTATGTCAGTGTGCAAACAATAATGGGAAACAACAGGAAAAGTGAAACAAACTGTATAACATGAGATAAAGAAGACAATAACAGTACATAACCAAAATTATTCAGTAATATCTATTAATGTTAATATCTATCAACTAAATACAGACTAGAAGACTGGATTAAAAAAAAAGAATCCAACAATCTATTGCATTCAAGAAACCTATCTAATCCAGAAAGATAGTCACAGATTTAAAATTAAAGGATAGGAAACAGCATTCCATTTCCCAGGCCCCTGAAAATAAGCAGGGGTGGTAATTCTAACATCAGACACTATAAGCCTCAAGTTAAAATTGATTCCAAGAGACAAATATGATTGCTATTTACTAGCTAAGGGAACAATCCAACAAGAAGAGATAGCAATGATAAGCACACATGCATTTAATACTGGTGTACCCACCTTAATTAAACAAATACTGCTGAAATTAAAAAGTCAAATAAATATTAGTATAATCTTAGTGAAGATTTTCAACACCTCACTTTCTTTACACAGTGGTGATTGATTCACCAATCAAAAACCTAATAAATTTTAGAGTTTCATAGCATCTTTTAGCATGTGGACTTAATAGATAGGCATAGGGTATTCTACTTGCATATAAGAGAGCATTCTTTTCAGCACTATATGATGCCTTTTCCAAAATTTATCACGTGCTAGCCCATAAGTGTGTTTAAGTAAATATAAAAGTATTGAAATTTCCTCCATGCATACCCTCCGATCACTATGTAATGGAAATAGAAATAAATGACAGAAGAAAATTACGAAAAGCAAAAGCTCTTAGAAAATTCACAGCATAGGGTAGGGGAGATAGCTCAGTAGAATAAGCGCTTCCCTGGCAAGCACAAGGGCCTGAGATCAATCCCTGTTTCCACCTAAAAGAGAAAAAAGAAAATTCACAGCATAAAAGCAACCCCCATGGGTCACAACAGAAACTGGTTTTGATGTTTGACATCAACAGTGTGTACCAGTCACCAGGTGTGTTTGTCACTTTTCCTTCACTGGGGCAAAATATCTAACAGTCACCATGTATTTTGAGTCATAGTTTTCAGAGGATTTAGTCTATGTTCACTGGCTCCAAGGCTGAAACAGCATGGCAAAAGTGTTCAGAGAAGGAAGAGAAGGCCCAGGGACTTGTCCCTAGTGATGCAGCCAGCCCACAGTAACCCCAGTCAGCCATGCCTTCATGATCAATTCCAGTGTAAGAGTGGCAACCATGATCCAACCACCTTCCCAAAGCACCACCCCTAAATACATGAGATTTTGGAGGGACATTTGAGTTATAAACCATAGTACCACGTATCTATGGCCTGTAGGAAAAATTTGTCAACACTTTCATATTGATATTCTGTATAAAGTATATCAGAGGGAAATCTATCAGTGAACATTCCCCCTTCTCTGGAAGTAGTTGTGGAGATGCTTAGTTTCAAGCATGCAGTCTCTGCTTTAAGTGTGGGTTCACCTGGTAATTTAGTTTCTAATCTGTGGTATGATCATATATTTGTGCTTTGTGCCATCTGTTTCTTGCCTCAGCCTCTAGTACAAAATACAGAATCATATTTCTAAACATTGATATGTTATATGAATTTAAATTTTAATTATCATTTCTAATATGTTTTGTTTTACTACTTTTATTCTGTTAAATTATAGAAGTGAACAAAAATCAAACTTTCAAAGGGAATGTTACCTACTGTTATCCAAAGGATAAAACCAAGATCCTTTAAATAATGGGTAACAATAGCTAACGCAAAAAGTCCAAAACCAGAGCAAAACAAACCAGAATCAATGTGAATTCATATGGAAAAAGAAGTTCAAATAGTATCCCTAAATAAGTATGTTTCTCCTGGTCCTTGGTTGTGAAAACAACTGAGAATTCATACAGGCCTATTTGTGGCCAGAAGTCAAGCACTTCTTGCAAATACTTGACTCAGAATTAGCACATTAGCGGTTCATGATAGTGCACTTTACTGTAGTGAGATAAAATCTTGCTGCGCCTAGAACTAGGGCTGTCACTTGTAGATGGAGTTGGGGAACCTAATGAAACTAGTCAAATTATTGCACTATCAATATCTAAAATTCTGGGTTTACCGATTTCAATATCACATTGGTGGGCAGCATGGTTTGCCTGGGCAGCTGAGCTCTTTGCTTATAAATACACCAGCCTGCTCATTGAGCATGTTGTTCTGAAGACAAGGCCAGAAGTACCTCAGAAGAAGCAAACCCAAAGAAATCTTCTTGACTCTCAGTCTCAGAAAAGGCAGCTTTTATATTTACTCACTCTCTTTGTGTGAGAGCAAACTGTGGTCAAAGCAGTAGTCCAGGGACAGAAAATTTCTCTCATTAAATAAAGGTACATGACAGCCATAGAGACTCAGGCCAAAAATTAATTATGGGCAATTTAATACCACATGCCCTGTCCCACATTGATAATATATATTAGTGTTTCAGTTTTTCTAAACGGTACATTTAAAATACATGTTTCCAGGATGTTCTTATGGAGAGGTTCACTTACAGAACACAAGCTTAAATTGCAAGTTATGCAGTACATGTTTCAGCTTATTTAATTATGTTTTGTTTTCTTTTAATTTTAATTTTATTATGTTTCTTGCATGCCTAACAGTCTCACACTTTTTTTTTGTAAACTTAAAGATTTTTTTTAAATAAGACAAATATATGACAGAAAACATATGTGGCTCACATATTTCAAAATATTTTACTGCCTGGATATTTTACTTTTGTATTTTATGTCTTTTTGTTGTAATTTATTTTAAAGAGAGTATAATAATTGATAAGATATTAAAAACAGTACACATTTAGAAGAACAAGATGAGAGGTATTCAACCATAGTTTCTGTATTTCACTTTGTTGTCCTTAACGTAGTTTCTTAGATTGCCGATATCAGCAAACAGAGTTAGTGAAGGTGAAAATTGTAAACATTAATTGCTATTTTAAAAACCAATGGAAATTATTAGTATAATCAGCCATCCTGTGTATATGCTTGTGTGTTTTTGTTTCTTCTCTTTTTCCTATCTTTTATCATTTCTCTCTTCTTCATTGTTTAAACATTAAGTTGTTTCTCCATTTTACTGTACTTATTATACCTTGCAGGTTTTATTTAATCTTTCAAATCAATACACTAGGGAGACAATAGGATATTTACACATGTGGGACTGATTTAATTCACTTATGAGTATAGCCTCTAATTGCATCCATTTAAGTCTGTCTCAGATATATCTTTCATTATGGCTGAGCAATACTCCATTGCATAAAAACACATCTTTTTTTTATCCATTCTTCAGGTGATGGACATTTTGGTTGTTTCCAAGATTTGGCTATGAGTAATTGTAGTATAAACCTATAAACTTAGGAGCACAGATATCACTGTGGTATGATGTTTTCAGTCCTTTTGGAAAAATACTCAAGAAAGAAATAACTGGGTGGGATGGGATTTCCAGTCCTAGTTTTTTGAGGAGTCTCTACATTAATTTCCATAGTGATTGTATTGGTATACATACCACCAGAAGTGGAGAAGGGTTCCTTTGTTTCTACAGCCTCTCCAGCATTTGTTATTAGTTGATTTGTTTATGATAGCCACTCTTCTGGGATGAGATGATATCTCAATGCTGTTTTAATCTTCATTTTTCAGTGGCCAGTGCTATTGAACATTTTTTCATGTATTTATCTGCCATTTGTGTTTCTTCCTGTGAGAAGTGTGCATTCATTTCAGATGCCTATTTTTGGATTAGGTCTTTCTTTGGGGAGGGGGGCGATTTTTTTTTTTTTTTAGTTCTTTATAAATTTATTTATTTATTTATTTTAGGTAAGGGTCTACAGGGTGTTTAGGGTCCTACTACTAGATCATACTCTTACTGATCTGCCTGTTTACACCCACCCAAGAGCTGGAATTACAGGCACATGTCACCACACAGTCTCAATTGCTATCTCAGCATGCCCTGGGGACAGGGCTGGCACAACACGCCTGGGGATTCTGTATGTAATTTAAATAGAGGTCCTATTACTGAGTGATAATTGGTTATGAGTTTTTTCTCAATTTGTCTTTTCACACATTGGTGATTTCTTTTGACATGCAAAAATTTCTTAATGAGATGAAATAAGATCACAGTTGGTCATCCATGTTTTTTTGGGAGAGGGGCGGGAACCGAGGATTGAACTCAGGCACTTGTGTTTGCCACAGAAGCAGTGTTCCACTGAGCCGTCTCTCTGGCCCTTGTTGATCCATTTTTACTTTACCTTAGTGCATCGCATAGATCCATGTCTAGATTTAGTTTTTGGCATATAGAGAGCCAGTTTTTCCAGCACCGTTAGTTTAAAAGGCTATCTTTCTTCCAGTGAACATGTTTGGACCCTTTGTCAAAGATGAGAAGGCCAAATGTGTTCATAGTTGTATTTGCATCTTCTAATCTGTTTCTGGCAGTACCATGCCTATTTTATCACATAACTTTGTAATATAATTTCAAATCAGAGATTGTAATATCTCTTGAATTGCCTTTGTTACCCAAGATTGCCTTTGCTATTCTAGGTCTTTTCTGGATCCAAATAAATTTTAAAAATGTTTCCCTCAATCTGTGAGATATGTTGATGTTTGACAGCATTTTGATATAAAATGAGTTAAATTTGTAGATCAATTTTGGGAGAAAAACCATTTTCACAATGTTGTTTCTTTCTATCCAGGAGCAAGGAATGCCATTCTATTTTCTGAAAACCTCTTTGATTTTTTTTTTTAAAGAGAGATATAATTATCAATGTGTAGATCTTTTATTTTCTTTGTTTTTGATGCTCTTGTGAAGGGTATTGTTTCTCTAATTTCTCTCTCAGTAAGTTTATTATCTGTGTGGAGGAATGCTATTGATTTTTGAGTGTTGACTTTGTATCTTGCTATGCCACTGAATTTGTTTATTAATTCTAGGAGCTTCTCACTGGAGGCTTTTGGGTCTTCCAAGGAGAATTTCATGTCATCTGCAAATAATGATAGTTTTACCTCTTCTTTACCTATTTTATTTCTCTCTCTTGTCTAATGGCTTGAGCTAATGATTCCAGAAATATATTCAATGAGAGTGGTGATAGACATCCTTATTGCTTACCTAATTTGAGTGTAAAAGCTTTCATGTTTTTTCTCCACTTAGAATTATTTTGGCTGTGGGTGTTCATATATGGCTTTTATCAGGTTTAGTTATAGCCTGTCTGTTCCAATTTTTTCTGTGAAGCTTTGATCATGAACAAATGTTGGACTTCATCAAAAGCCTTTTCTGCATCTATTGAGATGATCATGTGGTTTTTGAGTTTAATTATATCGATAAATCGTATTACATTTATAGATTTGCATATATTGAATCATCCTTGCATCCCTGGAAAGAATTCTACCTGTTCATGGTGTATAATCTTCTTGATGATTTACTGTATTCTATATGTTAGTATTTTATTGAGGATTTTTGCATCTATGTTCATGACAGAGATTGGCCTGTAATTCTCTTTTTTGGTTGGATCTTTCTCCAGTTTCAATATCAGTATAATACTTGCCTCTAGGATGATTTTGAGAGTATTACTTCCTTTTCAGTTTCATTGAAGAGTTTGAGGAGTATTGGGATTAAATCTTCAAATTTCTCATAGAATTCAGCTGTGAATTCCTCAGGACCTGGGCTCTTCTTTGCTGGTAATTTGTTTTTATATTTTCAATAACATTGGCTGATATTGTATTATTCACAGTTTTTATATCTTCTTGATTCAGTTTTGGTAATTTGTACCTATCTAGGAACTGGTGTCATTTCTTCTATGTCTTTCATCCAATGGAAGTAAAGATTTTCAAAGTAGCTATTAATGATCTTCTGAATTTCCACAGAATCTATAGTAATCTCTCTCTTCTCATTCTTTATTGCTTGAATTTGAATTTTTTCTTTCCTCTTTTTGAGGTTTGTCATTTTTATTTATTTTATCAATTTTATTTAACCAGACTTTGGATTTTTTGATTCTCTGTGTTGATTATTTTGTCTCAAGTACATTAATTTCTGCTCTAATCTTTGTAATTTCCTCCCATCTTTGGACTTTGGGCTTGGTGTACTCTTCTTTTTGTAGAAGTTTGTGGTTTAGCTTTAGGGTACTTATTTATTCTCACTCTGTTTTCCTAATGTGTGAATTCAATACTCTGGTTTCTCTTCAGATGGTATAAATCTTGTGCCTTTTACTAATGTGTGAGTTCAGTGCTATAAATTTCCCTCTGAGAACTACTTTCATTACATCTCACAAATTCCGGTAATTTGTGTTTGAATTTTTATTGGATTGCATATATTGTTTAATTTCATCTGTAACCCATTGGTTGCTTAGGAGAGTGTTATTTAATTTCCATATGTCTTTGATTTTTGTGGTTTCTTTTGTCACTAATGTCAACTTTCATTGAACTGGCATCAGATACTATGCAGGGAATAATTTCTGTTTTCTTGCATGTACTTAAGCATGATCTAAGGACTAGGATGTTGTCTCCTTTAGAAAATATCCCACAGGTAGCTGAAAAGAACATGTATTCAGATGCTTTTGGGTGGAACACTGTATATGTTCACTAAGTCTATTTGTTTAAAGGTTTGGTTCAGTTCTGCTACCTCTTTGCTAATTTTTGTCTGCTTGACTTTTTTTTTTTTTGAGATATGGGGCTTTTAATGTCCCTTTTCAAGACTATGATATTGGTTATTAGATTTTTCATGTCCTTTAAAATTGGTCTTATATAGTTGGGTGCTCCCATATTTGATGCATCCATATTTATGAATGTTATCTCTTCCTCTTTAATTTTTCCCTTAACAAGTATATAGTGACTTTCTCTGACTTGTTTGATCATTTTTTCCTTGAAGATCAGATTGTCTCTGAAGAGAAGAACTAGTGCTTTTTTCTGAGGTCCTGAAGCATCTAGTATCATGTTATATCCTTTAATTTTCAGCCTATGAATTCCTTTTTGGATTAAATATGTTTCTTACATTTAGCATATTGTTGGATTTTGTTTCTTAATCCACTCTGCCAGTTTGTTTCTTTTGATTGGTGAATTGAGGCCATTTAAATTGATGGTTGCAATTCATATGTATTGACTTTTATTTGTTACGTTTCTTTCCTGCAATTGATTCCCTGTCTTCCTCCTCTGTTCAATAGCTTGCTGTGTTTGGTTTGTTCGTTTTGTTGTCTTTCTTGGACCTGTGGGCACTTTAATCCATTTCTAGAATATCTTTTAGTACTCTGTGTAGTTTTGATGTGGTCATCATGAATTTCTTTGGTTGTTTTTTGTCATGGAAGTATTTCACTTCTGAAACTTGAAAGAGAGTTTTGCAAGTTATGTCAGTATGGGTTTGAATTTTTTTCTAGTATGACTTGAAGTACTTTGCTCTGTGCTTTGCTTGATTTGATGGTTTATAAGGAGAAATCTGTTCTTATTCTGACAGATTTTCTTTTAAACATGATCTGTTTCTTTTCTCTAGTGGCTTTTAGTATGTTGTTCTTTTGCTGAATTACTGGGATCTTGATTATTATATATCAGGGTGTAGTTTTAATTAGGTTGATATTATTTGCAGTTCTGTATGCATTGGTCACCTGAATGTCTGATTGTTTTCTCATATTTCGGAGGTTTTCTGCTATTATTTCTGCCCCTGTTCTTTTTATGTCATTTGTGTTGGCTCTGTCTTTCTCACTGATGCCTATTACTCTTATGTTGTTCATCTTTGTATCATTTTGGAGCTATTGAATTATTGTTTCCTGAATTCTTATTGGTTTTTAAGTAATCTTTCCTTAACTTTTCACTAGCTACAACTGTGTATTCAAGGCCTGAAAGTCTATATTCAATTTTATTCAAATGTTTTTGTGAACTTTTAATGGAGTTTTTAATTTCTTGTATATCTCTTTGAGACTGCTTCATGTACTCTCTTTCCTATATTGCTCATCTAATGTTTCCATCATTTTTCTATTCTCCTCTTTGTTATCATTTCCTTTTTTCCTGTGAGATTATTCATGATCTGACTTCATGTATATCTTTTGTAGCTGTTTCTTTATTTCAGTTGCTACTATTTCAGATTACTTCTACACTAATATTTTCTGAGCTTTTCAGGATGGACTCAGGCTTGTAGAATGTGTTTTGATCCTTCTTTTTGTCTTCAGAGAGAACTCTTTATTTTGACTTCTGTGATACCTTATTGTAAAGTTTTGATAGTAGGTAGCTATATCGGTGAGAGTCAGAGCCTCTCTATAAAGAGTCTGCATTTTAGGTATCTCTTCTGTGTCAGAGATGCTTGTGTTGTGTTTCTCAAGATTTTGCCTTCTCTATTGATAGAAAATGAGGCATTTTCTTCAATTTGCCACTGTCCTTTGTCTTTCAGTGTATGGTTTTGTTGAGGTTCTTACCCAAACACCTCCTGATATTAATACCCAAGTAAAAACATCAAGTTAATCCAGTTATGGTTTCCTACTTACAGCAGTACAGTAACAATACTAACAGCCAGTAAAATTTATAAATTAACAAACTTTTTTATGTTATGCAATTTTTTATTGTATTAAAATAAAACAAATTATGTGCAAAGTACTAAGTGTCAAGTCTTGTCACTCCTTGTGAGTGTGGTATAAATTAACAAACTTTTTAATGTATAGGTTTATACTTTAAATCATAGGAACAAACGTTATCGCTGTATAACAAAGAAGATCTTAAATTGGGAATTTGTATTTAAATTAGCTTCCCTGGGTTCTATAGGCACCTCCCTTTCATGCGCTTGGAATCTGCCAGGCAGACTAGCTCACTCCAGTTACCTACTGCCACCAGTGTGTCGCAAGGGTTCTCCTGTAGTTCTGGGCTCAGCTGGGCCCAGCAGTATGCCTCAGCGCACTGGGTCTATAGCTATTCAACTTGATCTTGACTGGAAGGACCTGTTTTGGGTCTGTTTGC
Organism: Ctenomys sociabilis; assembly: GCA_004027165.1. Classification (NCBI taxonomy): domain Eukaryota; kingdom Metazoa; phylum Chordata; class Mammalia; order Rodentia; family Ctenomyidae; genus Ctenomys; species Ctenomys sociabilis. The sequence continues at coordinate 47,618 of PVKA01002208.1, forward strand.
TATGTTTGGTTCCTTCCAGCTGAGCCCTGTCTAAATGGCACACTAGGCGCCACAGGCTGCTATTTCTGTTTCTCCTTCCCAATGGGCCCACTGAGGTGAATTCTCAGCTTATTTATTTAAATTTCCTGGCCTTAGTTGTCTCAAGTCAAGTCCTAACTCTATCACTTAGCTATATCTATGACTTATGAAAATGATTTCAAACATTAACTTACATTGGAGTTGCCCAGAGGAGTGTGTTATAAAACAGATTGCAGGGTTCCAACACTCTTTGGGTGAGCCTTGTAAGTGTAGACACGGTATTCCACTTGAAATAACCAAAAAGTGCATCATTGATACCTATCTGTCATGGTTTGGGGGTTTTGCAAGAGCAACAACACAATACAGAACATATATTTTATCAGATTATTTGTAATGAATCACCCAAAGAATCATATACAAAGAGGGCAAGAAGTCTGTTTACATGCTGAAGACCAAAGAATCCAACCAAGGGCTTAGATCCAATGGCAGTGTTCTGCATGAGTCCAGGTGAAAATATAAAGCTCAAAACAATGCCTCCCATAAGTCCAGTTGGAAGCCTATAGCCTGTGACTATGTCTCATGCAGGCCTGTTTCATGAATCTGCACTGTGAAGGCCCAAGGTCAGTAGTGGAAGCTAGAAAGTCTGTGCTAGCAGGATGAAGGATCTGTGCTAGCAGACAGAGGGAGAGCTGCACTGGAGTTAGGAAGCTGCCCTCAAAGTACCAGAGCTTCCCTGAAAAGTACCATAGCCATCCTAAGTATCAGTGAAGTCCCAAGGTCCTTTGACAATGAAAAATACTGAATTCCAGTCAGGAAAGCCAATGCAACAAACTTCTTCAGAAGATGGAACAATGCACCATGTTTCCTTCTAGATCCAGGAAGTGATGATCTTGGTGAGGACCAGAACTTCCCCCTGTGAGCCATAGCCTTCCCCAGAGACAGTGCGGTCCAGAACTCCTCCCCTGACAAGAACAGCCAAGTTCTTCATGGAAGCCAGAGTGGCAAAGTCAGCTCCCAAGAGCTCCTGACATCTTCCCTAACAGCTTTTCTACAGTTTCTCTAGTTCTGCCTCTTATATGCTGGCAACAACCCTTAGGTGGGCCTCCCATGTCCAGCACCATGCTGGTTCAGTTCAGCGGGGTGTAACAAGTTAACCATCAGTTGTGTGTCCTCCACACTATCTGATACTGGTTTGTTTCTGCTTTAAAAGGCCTCATGATTCTTTCTTCTTTGTACTGCTATCAGCTTTGTAACTAAGTGTTTTTCTCCATTCTGTTCCGCACATTCTATAGCCTCTTCCTAGACACCAAAAATATCTGAGGGACTGTTGTACTTTAGCTGGGTTTGGATGATTTAGAAGTGTTGCTTTTCAAGCCTCTGTGCACGTCCAATGAGTGTATTTGCCTTATCAGCGAAGAACAGGAATTTGCCTCCATATTAATTAAAAGTCCCAAGTATTTAAATGCATCAATTGAAATGTGATTCCACTTGTTCAATAGATATTGAGTTCCCAGTGAAGCATCTTCAGGCATCTAAGAATATAGGAAAGCTTAAAAGACATTCTTTTCTAATATTTATGCTTTAGTTAATTACGTAATTTAGCAGATGTTGACTGCCTCAGACGATTGCAGATACAATGCCAGGTGATAATTATTCATTTCCCACATGTAAGCAAAGAGCTTAAGTCATCTTGGTGATATTGTCACTTTCAAAAAAGGAAGGAAGTATCCATTGAAATCTGCAGTAATGCAAAGTATGGAACTGGTGCACTTATTAACTTTCATAGAAGGTAAAAATTACAAAAAATGCTTCTCTAGGGGACCAACATTCCTTTGAGCTAGCAGAACTTAAAAAAAAAACAACATTTTCCATCCTGCTTTAATCTTCTTTGCCTAATATAATTAACTCATCTATTTGTGGCTATATGAACACAGAACACTATCCATTGCACAAACTGATCCATGCAGCCACTGGGAAAGTGTTTGTATCATTAAAAATGAACTCAACAAGCAGAATCATACTAAATAATGTTGCAGTCCTTGTATCATTCTTCTGAAGAAGTTTGTTGCATTGGCTTTCCTGACCGAAATTCAGTATTTTTCATGGTCAAAGGACCTTGGGAATTCTCTGCTATTTAGGATGGCTATGGTACTTTTCAGGGAAGCTCTGGTACTTTGAGGGCAGCTTCCTAACTCCAGTGCAGCTCTCCCTCTGTCTGCTAGCACAGATCCTTCATCCTGCTGGCACAGACTTTCTAGCTTCCACTACTGACCTTGGGCCTTCACAGTGCAGATTCATGAAACAGGCCTGCATGAGTAAAGTTGCTCACCTTAATTCCACAGGAATCATTAATCATTCATGCTAATGAAAATGGAAGTAGTGTTAGATCCTCTTTTTGTGTTTTGTCACAAACATTACTAGCATTTTCAGAAAACTAATTAGATTTTGCTAGTTTTAGCACTGTTTTGATTTATTCATGATGTAAAAATTTTCACAATACTCATAAATTAGTGTTTAAATAATAATTTGTATTTAGAAGACAAACTTATCCATTGGGAAAAGAAATGATTCTTGGTATGTTTGTTTAAGATTTACCCTCCTATATCTCCTCTTCCCCAATCTCTGGTAGGCATTATTTTATTCCCTGGTTCTCTGCATTCAACCTGGTTAGGCTCCACATTTCATGGAGATCATGCAGTGCTTGACTGCCCATGCCTGTCCTATTTTACCTAATACCCTCCAAGCAAACTCAAGTTCTTCCAAATAACAGGATTTCTCTTCTTTTCAGGAATGAAAACTATATTATCATTTCTATTCCATTTCTGTAGTTACTAGAAATTAATTCTGCTTTGAGTTTTCCAGAGCCTCATTCACCTACTTTGTCATGCCTGCTGTGGCCACTTTGGAGAGTCCAGGTGGGTGGCTTTTGAATTGTCCCACCTCTTACCCCCCTGGGTTTGCCTTCATTGAGCTGGACATCTGAAAAATACTGAATTCCAGTCAGGACAGCCAATGCAACAAACTTCTTCAGAAGATACAAGGACTGCAACATTATTTAGTATTTAGCTTCTGCATCTTCCCCTTTTCTTTTGTTTTATTTATTTTTGGAGTTTGATTGCTGGGTTGGTGCTTGCAGATTGCTTATGGTAAGTAGCTTTATTGCTAGTATTTAGAACCCTTTGGAAATGACTACTTTTCAGATTAGATGGCTTTTGGGTTTTGAAACTATTGCAAGATAGCACCTCTTCAGTTTAGAGGGGAGAGGGAGTTGTTGCCCTCCCTGCCCACTCCCTGGTTCTCTGGCACTGGGAAATCACATATTTTGACCCTTAGGTAATCTCACTCTTGGTATGCCAGGAGAAGAAGTGATTAGAACAATTATGTGTCACACCGGTTGAAGTAGTATACTCCGCAATAACAATGGGATCTAGCACAGCCTAGAAAATGACAAAAGGTGGCAACTATTAATATGACACCTTTGTCCATGTGAACTAGATTTGCGGTTTTATAAAATGTGAAACAAGCCAGGGAATTGTATGCAGCAAATAAGCCCTTAATATCAAAATTTTATCCTCAGGTGAGAAAACGTATTTCTTTCTTTCTGTTTCTTTTTTTTTTTTTTTTTTTTTTTTTTTTTTTTTTTTTTTTTTTTTTTTTTTTTTTTTTTTTTTTTTTTTTTTTTTTTTTTTTTGAGAACAAAAAGATTTGGCCATAAAAGAGAAATAGAACATAAAGAGGTTATAATAAGGTTAGAGGACAAAAAGTGATTATGTAATCTTTGGGAAACTAGTGAAGTAGACAGGAGGGAAAGAGAGAAGAAAGAAATAAAAACTGGAGCAGAACAGAGCAACAGCAACCACAAAAACATATAAGCCACACTCGTATAAAAGCAAGAATAACCAGTTAATAAACAAAAGAAAATCAAAAAGAAGAAAACAAGAACAATATGCCCATTTTTTTAAGACATGTCTCCTGTCGGTGTGGGCAGATGGACTCTTGATCTGAATTTGCTAATCCCAGCAGGCCAGTTGTAGCTCTAAAGTGGCCAAGTGAATAATCCCAGGAAACATGACCCTTGAGCTCTGCTGAAGTTCGGGCTGCTGTGAGGCTGAAGCCTGAACTGATCAACCTTGATTTAAAGTGATTCCTGTCAACTGGACCTCAGCCTCTCCACACTGACACCGCAGCTGCTATTGCATTCTCCTGTAGCCATTTTGCATTCTCAGCTCAGAGGGCCCCTTACCGGCCCATCACCCCCTCTGAATATGATGTACTCACCAACCTCTGAAATGTGATACATGTACTGCTCCATTTAGCTGGTGTGCTTCTTTAGGGCAGAGATTACAGGTCTTCAGCTTCAACTGTCCCTTCCACAGGAAGACAGCACCCCTGCCACCTCCCTCTTCTTCATTTAAGTCTCGCTTTGCCCTCCCTATGGCCTTTGATTCTGGCCTCAGATCCTTCCTGGGCCATGAAAACTCACTTCCATTCTTCTCTTCTTCACATTGCTATATTCCAGCATTGTGGCTCCAAATATGAGAGTGTCTTTGCTGCCCATGAATTTATCATCTTGCTGGAAGCTCACAGCTAGGACTTTCTGGATGTGTTGTCTGAATTTTTTCTGAAATGATAAGATTTCTATTTTAGAAACAAGGCTTAGGTGCCCATGTGACATTTCATTAGTCTGAAAAGCATAGGGACAGTGACAGTACAATGTCAGTGTCCAGACTCCTTCAACACCGGCATTGCCTGTGTTACTTAGCAGGATGAGAACACCATGGGCTGGAATCTGAGCCCAGCGCCCCTGGTAGCATATTGGGAAATCTAGCAAAATTGTGGTATGACCACCTTCCAGTTCAGTGTGTTACAATAATTAACTTGTTGCAAACCCCATAAACACTTAAAATTTATTATAATTTTATAAAGGGCCTTTTTTTTTTTTTTTTTTTTTTTTTTTTTTTTTTTTTTTTTTTTTTTTTTTTTTTTTTTTTTTGTTTTGTTTTTTGAGACAGGGTCTCACTATGCAGTTCAGGCTGGCCTCGAACTCACTTTGTAGCTCAGGCTGGTCTCGAACTCACAACAATCCTCCTGCCTCAGCCTCCCGAGTGCTGGGATTACAGGCATGCGCCACCATGCCCAGCTTTATAAAGGGCCTTGAAGATGTACATGACCATGATCTAATTTGCTCTTCCAACTTAGTTGAATGTCGCTAACTTGAGTGATTTGAAAATTAGGATAGCCATTTACTACTGCCTGGCTTGAGTTAAAGAAAATAAATTCACTATTTATTTCCCAAAGATCAAAAATATAACAAACCTATAAGAAATCAATAGTTATTCCTATGCATCTAAATTTTGTCAATTAGAGATTCCTACTAAGCAGAAGGGTTGTGGATTTACTTTGCTTTTAACGGAAATGCACACGTGACTGGGTGCCTGATAGGTGTAAGACTTGTGTCCCAACTCTGCATAAGGACTAGGACTTTTCAGTGAAGATTTTTTTGTGTGTATCTTTTTACTCAGACATTTTATTATTTCTTAGATTTTTGCAGGCAGATTTTATTTCTAAATGATGCTAGTTTTTAAAGTACCTTATCTAGCATCATTTTATTGGCTTGAATTATACTATGGTCGTATGAAGTCAATTATAATATCATCACAGAGATGGGTTAGGTGTTAGAGTTATTTAAAGACAAAACAATTAAAATAACTATTCAACATGCATGTGACAATTTTTACATATATCTATCTCAATGCCTACAGCAAAGAATCATATTTCCTATTAATGTTTTTAGTGTTTTATTGATTGACTGCACTATAATTCTACCATCAAACCTGACCCATAAAATAAAAAAATTCATTATTTGCAGGTGCACAGGATTGGCAAGATGATATAGTTCGTCTTAAGGTTAAAAAAATAGAAATGGTCAGAATGATGTATTAGAATCATTTTGACTATTTACTATATAAAAAAAATTAAAATAAATAATCTCTTATGTAAAACATCTAAGAATTTGCTTGAAGATAACCCAAGTCAGATTGTATGACACTTTGTTGTTACAGGTGTGTGGGTACTTATTTTTATGCTTATAACTTGAATATGTCATATATGTTGTCTTTGTATATTTTTAATAAAGCACAATAAAATCCAAGGTAAATAAAAAAACCATACATTTAAAGGTTAAAAAAAAAGATTAACCCAAGTCTCCGGGAAAAAAATGGACATGCAATTTTTTTAACTATATAACATAGTTACAAATTTGGATTTCATAGAACTCTGATGAACTGCTTACAAACCTTCATTTACATCTTCCATTTGATTATGAATATGTGATCATAGTTTGGTATATAGCAGACTAATAAATGCTTAAATTAGAATAACTGTACTCTTGGACTAAGCAAGGGAAGAGTGGTGAAATTTTGCATCAACTGTAGGGTTCGATTCATTTGGGTGTGCTTTTATAATTGTGATCTCTTATCTTGTGATGTTTCTATAACTGCAACCTGTTATATACTACCAGTTCTTGTTTCATAATGTTGGAAACTTACAGTGGGAAAATACTTTCCATGTTAAATCAGCTAGGTACATTTATTTCAATGTGGAGGAATTGCAGGAGGTTTTCCATTAAAATATTCCTTTATATGCAATAAAATATTCAGATGCATTTTAGTGTTTGATCTTATGCTAATCTTGTGCCCCATCACATTCTGTTCATCTCTGTAAAACCCATCCTTCTGGGCCTTAAGTCATTAAAAATCTCAAAATTCTCTTTTCCAATTGCTTTGGGACAGAGCGCCAATCAAGTTTACAGTAGTAAAAAACAGGGTTAATGTTCTTCTCCCAGCATACCAATGTCTCACCTTCTTTAAAATCCACTTAGGGAGAGAATACAAATAAGGAAGATAATTTCATAATTATGTCATCAAGTTAAAATAGCAAACAACTGATAGTTACATGTTTGAGTAATACAAATTATTTTGATACATTTAAGACCTGCAAAAACAAACAGGAGCAACAGATCTGCTACTTCTTTCCTCATGTCCTTGCTTCTCTCTCTCTCCCTATGAAGTACCATCAGTTGATGTTTACATCATACATATACACGCACATGTGTGCATTACTTAGGTTATAGCTCAAGTCTCAAGTCTGGCATTGTACACAATATTCAAACTATCATTTAATCTATTAATACTACGTTTCTTGGGGTTTTGAAATTTAAAACCAAGAAGTCCTCTTCATTTTACTTCATTGTAAAATTTTGGAACCTGAATCTCCCTTCTATCAGTTTACTAGATGGTTTGAAGATGGTTATATGGTCTCACATTCCAAAGGTAAGTGTGTCTCATACTGTATCACTCCATGTGTAAAAATAGAAAAAAACAATGAAGTAATCCAGAGGCGATAAAGATGTAGTTTCTTCTTGACTTAAAATTTATCAATAAATGATATTCTTTTCAATCTCATTGTTGCTGAGAAGGAAACTGTGACACTTAATAAGCATTTTAAGGTTGGCATTAGACCAAAGTAACTTTGGAAATCACCAGGGTAAGGTTACAGCAAATTGGAATTTCACTGAAATTCCAGTCATATGCTTTGAAGGATAGATTGCTGCAAGACAGAAAGAAACCACTGTAGTGACTTTATATTCTTGGGAACCCTAAATGTTTAATTACTTTAAAGAAAAATACAATAGCTCTTGACAATAATCTATATAAATTATATCTGTGATATTAAAGTAGTTAATTTATTTAAGTCTATTTTTCAAGCAATGCTTAGGAATCCAACTTTTGTTTCTATGTTTCTGAAATGTTTGAATATCATGCATAGATAGATTTTCATTTTATTATTTAATTATATTTGTCTTTCTTATAGGCAAAACAAATCTTGATATTTTATAGAATATATAGGTATTCTTGATATTTTATAGAATATCTTGATATTCATAGAATATATAGGATCTGTATTTCAGTGCTAACAGAACTGAATACATTGGAAAAATACTCAATTTCATTAATGAGAATTAGGAAAGATGTGAATGATATAACTGCAAACAGAATGGAGCATTTGTTCTTTAGGCTGCTAAGAGATTGATGACATGATTAAAATGTCTTACTTTTATGACACCATAAATTCACACATTTTGTTCACTTTAATTTTATCTTTTTTACATAGTGAAAAACTTGCAAAGTAATATAGTTGAACCTAAGAGAATTGTAATGAAAAATAACTTTAGATAATAAAAAATAGAAGTCAATTTCTGTAATGTAAAAGTAAGAATCATTTGAATGTCATCAAATTAGTGATGAGTTGTTAAAGGTTTCTGTTCTGAAACAGTAAGATCTGCTATGGCAGCTCTGTCCCTGGTGCGTGCTGAGAGGGGCTTGAGACCTAGCCTGGTGGCACACACCTGTAATCCCTGCACTTGGGAAGCTGAGAAACAGGAAGGATCACTATGAGTGAGATCTGTGTAGTGAGAACCTGTAGACCCTGTACTAAATAATAATAATAATAAAAATAAAAAATGTCTTCTGTAAACACCACTTTTTAAACTGTAGGTCTTTATGACCATGAAAAGCAAAGCTCAGAAATCAAAGAAAGTTTGTCTTCACTTAGCTATGATATGTTTTGCATGATGTCTGGAAATATGTAGATACTATATATCTCAAAACTGTCACATGACAGTGGTAAATTACTAACCACAAAGTCAATTCCTTTCATTGGATTAAGTTCATTGATGTTTTTAATATTGAAAAAGAAGTACAATTTATAATAACACAAAAATATTAAGAATAAACTTAACCATGGATATTCAAAAATTTCACCAGAAATGATATAAAATATCATAGATAAAATCAACTTTAATGAAATACTATCTGTATTCATGGATTGAAAGACACAAGATACACAAATGTCAATTCCCACAATCTCATGTTTAGATTAACAGTATATCAATCAATAACCTGGAAAATCATAAATTAGTTTTAATAGGTTATTACAACTGATTCTAAAATTTGTATAGAAACATGATTAACAAACACTTTCAAGGTAGTTTTAAAGAACACCACATGGAAGACTTGCATTAAATAAGAGGTACCAGTACTTACCATAAAATTACAGTAAGGGTATTAGATTTGTTCAGAATATAAAAAGAGAACAGTCCAGAGCCATGTGTATAAGGTCAACAGACTCATAAGAGAAATATTACAGTGCAGAGCTGACCAGAAGAACTTATCAGTAAATGGTATAGAGGCAACTAGTTGCTTAGTCCATCAAAACAAGATATAAACAGTGAAGCTTTCAAAAGTAATCAGAATTTATTGATCAGTTGAGGTAGGTTTTTGAAAACTGGCCAATATACATTTCTGTTGAGAGAAAGATTAATCTGCGAAATCAAGACCATATGTTCATTCAAAGATAGGTTTAGGGGAAAAAAGCCAGGTTTAGGAGCATGAGAACTGCAGATGAACCTACAAGAAGTATTGGAATAGCATCTTTATATGACACGAAGTTCTTATAACTAGAATATTTATCAAACAATGGTAAATGCATGAAGCTAAGAGAAAATTGAATGAAGTCTAAAGAAAGCACTTTATCATAGTCAGTTTAATCACAAGATGCTTAAAATTTAATCATGAAATATAAATAAAAGCTAAAATGCAATATTAGGCATAACTACCAAAAGACATTAACTTTACACAGATGAAAACACAGAGGTTTAGTCATATTATTAACAACTGGAAAACAACTATGATATAAAAGAGTAAGTTGGCTTACGTTTTTCTCATTGCTAAGACAAAATGCCCAACACCTAAAGTTAAAGGAGTAAAGGTTGATTTAGCTAAATTTGCAGAGGCTCCAGACCATCCTTAGCTGGCTCCAAGATAAGGTGGCACGTGGCAGAGGGGCAACAAGGGTGGGAGACAGCAACAGCAGCAAAGGAGAGGAGGCAGTGACATAAGCCTTTTTCTGTCCCTATATTGTATCTGGTGTACTAGGATTAGAGTGGTGTCAATCAAAGCAGTGGACTGATGCAGTGATCAGACACCCTTAATCCCAACATGGCACCATGAATTAGTCACGCATTCTGGTCTCAGCCACCTCTGAAGACAAAGCCCTATGGCCCAGGGAAGATTGAAGGGGGCATCTAGGCACAAAACATATTGTGCACATTCTGTACTGTTCTTTGCATAAAGGAAAAAGAGGCAAAACTCACATGCACTGGAAACTTAAGCATTTTTTATTTTGTTAGTAATTAGAAAGTGAATGGAGGAAGACGCTTAGGTCCTTCTAAGGTGTATTTTATTGAGGGCACATATTTTGTTTGTTTGAGGGGCTGTCAAAATTGTGTTTCATACTCATGAATTTTCCACTTTTCCTTATTATAACTAAATAAAAATAGAAAACTATCTGGCAACAGTAAGATTGTATAGCAAGAATATCACTGCAATGCCCAATTGCCTAATTTTTATTTTTGAATTATATTTTAAAGATGCATTCCTGGTAAGGAAGTTTTTGTAAAATGTGCAATGTTTGCAACTTTCACTCCAATGTTACCAAGAGGGTTCAATACCCTGTTTGCAGTGCTGGCCCCGGCCCTGGGGCCCTGAGATGGTGACTGAGACGGGGCATGGTGACGAGCACCTGTAATCTCAGTGGTTCAGAGGCTGAAAACAGGAGGATCGCTGAGTCTAATCTTTGTGGTGAGGCCATGTAGACCCTGTTGTAAACCTTCAAATTTCTAGCTAATTTATGCAGACCAAAAGGGTACCCTCAAGAGGTACTCATTTCTCTGTTGCTATTTGTATATTTGGAGTGAGCATATTTTCATTAAAAGAAAGCTATCATTTTTGAAGTAATGTTGAGCTTTACTTAAGCTAGCAAGTCTCTGATTGCTTTTATTTTCAGAAGCATTTATCTCCATGTGTAAGCTTCAGTCTACACAATTATTTTTGCCCTTATATTCAAACAGAAGGTGTGCAGCATGTCGTGCAGTCTCCAATAGCCCTAAGTGAGAGAGTAATCTGATGCCAAGTCTGTGCTGTGAGATTTTTAATCCTACCTGCCGAGTCTGAGCTCGCTCAGACCAACATTAGGGGGGTGCATGTCTCTCTTTGATTGTGTGTGCAATGTCTAGGAACGTTAATGGAGTTTCCATGCACAAAGGCATGTTTCAATGGGCAAATTTAGAGTTTCAATGGGCAAATTTAGAAATAACCATTTTCTAACTGCAGTGACACTGTAGGTTGCTCAGTAATATCGAACTCTTGGGGACTTGATTCCTTTAGCCTTTGACTTCATTGAGCATAATATACCCACAGGAAGCGTTGATGGCATTTTAAGTGTGTTTGCTATCTTGTATTACTGCTTACACAAACACAGAGTTCTGCTGGCAAGCTCATTTTTTTAGGCCATAGTGTTTTTCAATTTTCATAATCAAACTTTGCCTTATGCACTTGCTTGGATCAGGGAAAATGTTTTTATAATTGAAGTAAATCTCCAGTTTGCCACAAAATTTTCATTAAGAGGGGGATTTTCAAAAACCTTTGATTAGAAGTTTTATAATTAGAAAAGTAACTCTCATTCCTTTGTTTTTCTTTTCCTTGACAAGGAAACACTAAGTTTCTATAGTTGGTGTAGAAGCTGACGACAAGCTTCAGGCTTCTGATGTTATCAGAGCTATTAATGTTGGTTTTTTTTTATTATGATAGATGTTTTTAAAGAAAAATTATAGTGCTATTTCTTTCCAGGGTTTCCCAGTGGCTCCTTTAGAAAAAAAAAGAATGCCACCATTCTTTTTATAAAAGTGTCCCATTTATATAAAAATGTGGTATCTAGATGGTTTATCCAGACCTTTAAATAGCAGGAGTCCTTTTTTTTTTTTTAAATCAGAGAAATAAAATTAATACTCTTTGGGTTTAAATTTTGCAGTTCAATTTGATAACTGCTTTACTAGTGAATGCACTTGGGGATTGACTCCTGATTTATAGGTTGGTTCTCAAATATTTTAGTCAGCATCTGGAAATCAGAGCTTATTCAACACAGGTTGCTGGTCTCCACCCCTAAGGTTTCCGACCCATTATACCATCCTGAAGAATTACATTTCTGACAGTTTCCAAGCGATACTCATGCCTCTGACCTGGAGATCTCACTCAGACAATTTCTAACTCACAAAAAGGCTGTGCTCTAGCTGTAACTCTGCAGCCTCCTTTCCACTCTAGAAATTTTATTGAAATACAGAATTTTGAAGGTTAATTTAAGAATCATCTTCATTGATTTTATTTACAAAATGAGTCATTTAATAAGCATCATAGCTTACTCTGCCACGCTTGAAGTGTATTTGGTCCCTTGGCCTGGACTCACCCCTGTAGGAACTCCATGGAATTAGCTTATAGCACCTGTCTTCCATTTGGTCCTTGCTTTCTCCATTCAGCTGACAGTTTTCAGGCTCACTGTTCCCCTCAGTGACCCAGGGAAGGACTCTCACCCTTCCACCCCACATATTCTCCATATGCAGAAAGGCTTTAATCAGTCTTCTCTGTAGCTTCTGTAGTGGGTCACTGTCAAAAGCTTGGGCCATGTTTTGCTTCATCCAAGCATCAGTAAAGACCCACAACCTTTCCTTTGCTACAGAGTACCTATGTCCTTTAATTATATGGAATCTTCTGAGTAGTGGAACTTCAGGCCAGGGTTAGAGCTCGCTGTACCATTGTGCCTCTGTGAATGTTTCAAAGTAAATCTCATGAAAAAGCCCAGGCAAGGCATGTTGAAGATGGTCAAGGCAGGCTGGTCTTTTCTGTGGAGTGCTCCATATAATCTCACTGAAAACCAATTGCTTTATATCCTTGATGTTTCCTGGCCATCGCATGACAAAATTAGGATGCTTTGGACAACCATATTGTTTGTGTTAGCCCCTTTTGAATAATTGTAACCAAGCTTAAAGAACAGATTAGGGCTTTCGAGATAGCTTAGTGGTCTAAATGCCTGTGTAGGCAAGCATAAGGACCCAGGTTCAATTTCTGGTACCATATGCTATGTTGGCATTAGCCCAGGCAGGCCAAGATAGCCCTCAAAACTGGGTATGGTGGCACATCTCCCTAATCCCAGCACTGGGGAGGCTGAGACAGGAGGATCACTAGAAGTTTGAACTGCACAGTGAGACCCTATATCAAATATATAAAATTACAAAAAAAAATTAGCAGAGAAAAAGGTTTTTCCCACCCTGCATGGACTGCCTGTCTTACACAGCACTTAAAACACGAATCAAGTATGCATTACAATTCCTAATATTGATCATCAATTTTATATCTAATCATGACTCTAAATTAATATGTCAGTGCTGGAGGACAATGGCATATCCATCTACTTATTTTTAAGGGGGGCTAAAGCATGCCAGCCCAAGGCAATTCTCGTTTTCCTGACTTTTCACACATTAAGTTAGTTTTAGACCACACTAGACATATTTGGGCCCTTAGAGGGTTGTCCCTAGTTTTAATCTACTTTAATATATTGCACGTTATTTCTTGCAAAATCATGCTGCTCTATTTGCATTTAATAGAATTTACCTTTAACTCTGTTTAGCAAATCATCCCATGACATCATGCTGTTTTCTCAGCCTGAAATGGCCTTGACTCTCCATCTACTCTCTTCTCCTTCTCTCTAAAAACTCTCATCTTTTGAGGTAGGGCTTCAGATTCTAGGACGAGGATTTTTCTTTTCTTTTTCACTACCCTTTACCCTCTAATGAAAGATGTTATAGCTCTTTCACTTGTTGGAGCCGTTTTTCATTCTCTGTCAGTGCCTGGTGAGATGATTTGCATACAGACCTGACAAATAACTTCTGCTGTTACTGAAAAAATTACTACTTCATTATGTGATTAGTGCAAACTGATGATATCTCAGGTATTATGGAAACCCCTGACATACACATAGGAAGAAAATCATTCCTTTCCCAGTGGAACTCAATCTGAGGGAGAAATCAAATACATAGTATAAATGAAAAAGTCAAATGGAATGAAATAACCTCATTATGAAGTTGCCTCCAAAATGTTCCAACAGGGGTAAAATAAAAAAAGAGAGAAAACTCCTTAATTCTAGGCAATTAAGAGGACTTTGCATACAAAGTAACAAATTAAGCCTTACAGTAGAAAAATCACTGAAGAGGTGATAAACAGAAATAATACAAAGTTAATGACATGTACAAGTCACAGAGTTGAGGGCTGACATGATAGGTTTGGGAAAGAGTCCACAGTTCATCTGCTGGTGAGTGCCCAGCCGTGATGAGGCTGCAGTTAGTCCCATGACTCCAGCATCAATGAAATCCATTCGTCTCCTGTTTGCATCTTCCTAAATATATAGTTCTCTGCAATGGAAATGCCAGGGATAAGAATTAATGAGTGGAAAACAGCTTTGCTAAAAAGAAAGCATTCATTATCAGTGCCATTAATCCTTCATAAATTGCACCTCTAAAAACTGAGAGAAATCAATGAGCCTAGTTGAGATTCAAGGTGAGAAGTACATCTCTGAGAACTATAACAACATTTCTCCATTTTTTTCATACCATTGACACTAGCTGAATATCAACGACTTTCATGGGCTGGATTGGTTCTTACATAAGCTAAAACATATTTCCATCAATATGGCAATGGCAGAGGAAAAAGTGGAAGTTGTACAGTATGCATTAAATAGTGTTTCATAGTATTGTACAAAACAGTGGCATGTGCATATTCTTACAAGAAAATATGCTTAATGGAAGAATGTACAGTGAAGAAGGATGACTCACAGCAGGAATAACACAGGAGCACGTCAAGGGAAGGGTGGCATTTGTAATTGAGGAAGGGAACAGTTGCTAGAGAAACTTCAAAAAAGATGGTAAGTATGTGCAATAAGCTCAGCACTCCAGAAAGCTCACTTTGATTCTGGAACTCACATCATACCTTAATTTTAATTTTAGTGGAAAAATAATGTTTTTCCACTGTGCAATTTTGCATCAGCTGGATACAAATGCCATAAAGACCCCCAAGAGAAAGGTCATATTCAGTAATGTCAGTCAACAAACACTTTATATTAAATTACCTGCTACTTTAAGAAACAGTTGCTCTTAATTATTTAGAGCAGTACATAAACTCTTTCTCCTCTGTTAGTACAAAGGAGACATAAATTATTTAAAATAAATTATGTAGATTTATCTTAATAAGAATAAATGAGCACATCCTTGCCAGAGAGCAGGAGTGTGTTCCGTATCTGGCTGCATCAGCAGTGTTAGAGTTTCAGAAGAGTTACCCTTGAGTGAGCTTTTTGGCAGACTTTGTTTACTGATGGTCAAGCTTTCTATGGGAAACACTGATACAGCATACCTGTTGGCAGGTCAGACTAACAGAATACACAGCTAGCTGACCTTTGCTACTTCTTAGCATGAGAAATATGTATGTGGCTCAATCCTGTCTTAGACTGCCCAGCCTGGAGAAGATCTGCTATTCTCATGTTGTCACTCAGCACAAATAGCAAAGATGGAATTGGAAGTCAGATGACACAAAATCGAGTTGTTCTGTCATGTACAGGCTCCTTGACTTTGGCTGAAGTGCTCAATCTCTCTAACTTGTCCTTTTGAATTGAAACATAATTAATATCTACATTGCCAACACACTTGCTGGGAAGATGATAAGAAAAAGTAAGAAAGCACTTTATAGGGTGTTTAAATTTCTCAATTAATATTCTCCCTTATTTTGTATTTGAAATCTCAATAAACTAGAATGTTGTTATAGGTAGGCTGGACTAAACCAAGGATCTTCTTTCTGTTCTTATAAAAGAAACAAAATTACCTGCATAAAGATCTCATCAGAGATTGCATTTTTTAATTGATTCTTCCCTTTTTGTTCTTAAAGTCTCTTTTAAAGAAAAGCCACTTGAGGTGACAATTTCTCACTCTAGTACTTTTGCCATTTCCTTAAATTGCAAGGTTTCTCACATTAGACCATCTGGTATTTCACGCAAAACACCGCCCCCCCCCGTGATGTACTAATTGTCTCAAGAATGCGACTTTACAATTGTAATTAGTTCTTTATATGAAATTTCTTCCTGCCATGGATTGTATTTTTCTAAATAAATGATAATATGGGGTTGTAGGCTTCAGAGTAACAGCCTGCTGTTCCCATGGATACACATCTCAGAAGCCAAGAGATTTGTCTTCTGGAAGAGGTGGGAGCACTCTTTAGCCTACTGCTACACCCTCAGTAGAAATAGTTTTAAAATGAATCCAGAAACTTCTTGAGAAAGCCTTGAAATAGAAAACAAGAAAGATTCCAAAACATTATTCCATGGTATCTCCCCCTCCACAAGCTGAACGTAAATAAATTATTCAAGCATTAATGGAGAAAATAAAATAAACTTTATGAATTCACAAACAAACTAAACAGTGAATGTTTACATTTTAAAAATAAATTATTATGTCAAATGGCATATTACTTTCAGTCCCCCTTAAAATAATCCTCTTCCTTCAAACACATATATTCCATCATTCTTGCAACTTTCTGACGCAGTTCTGGAAGCTCTCCTCTGTGAACTAGGATCTCATTACTATTCGTGTCTCAATAAAAGTAATTTAAGAAAATGGAATGTCCTGTTGCTGCCAGGTGGAGCTGGTGATTGGTTGAATATGAGGACTAGAGAGGAAGATTCTGTCATAAAAGCTTATTTCCATAACTCTCAACATAAAGGCAGGCTTGGAAGAGCACTACTGGGTCCTCTGGGTCATGCAACTGTGGGGCGTCCCCCAGAGCCAAAGCAAGATATGATGAGCAAACATTTTCAATGGATTCAGAGCATCAAATCTTCTAGGACAGTGTGACTAAAGACACAAAAAGGTCCAGGACACCTTCAGCAGGTGTATTTGAAGTGAGAAGGACCATTATGAAGAAGATTAATGTTAATGTGCCTTCTAGGATTAAATTTTTTTTCAGTTTAAACACACCCTATACTGTCCAATCATAACTATATGTATTTTGTAAGATTTAAACTATATTTAACTCATGATTTGTAACATCAGTTAAAAAAAGAATGTTAATGGACATGCTAGAACCTTAGCAATATTTGGAATAGTAAAGAAGACACTCAGTGAACCAGTATTCTGGATGTGGTGACTCACATCTGATTTCAGTACAATGGTACGGAGGTGCCCCAAGAAAGGCATTTAAAAACAACATGTGAAATAATGGTGCTTGAGCTGCAGACAAACTTCTACAAGAATAAAAACTTGTGAGCTAAGTTGTGTCCATGGAAGTGGAAGTAATTCATTACACTAAAGAGAAGCTGGCGAAATAAAATAGACAGGGACGATTAGTTGAATATGAGGGCTAGGGAGGAAGAGTCTGTCATAAAGGGTCATTTCCATGTTTTGAGTTTGGATCACTAGTTGTTCTCAGTAATTCACATAGAAATTTTGGTGGGAGAGCTGGCAAGATAGCTCATGGGACTAAGTGCCTGCTTAGCCAAGAACAGGGACCTCCAGGTTTTGGTCCTAGGCATTGCGTGCCACACTGCCCCGCCTCACACCCCCACCCCTGAGCCCACTGAGCTGGCCACCGAGATGAGATGTGGTGGTGCACGCCTGTAATTGCAGCGCTGGGGAGGCTGAAACCAGAGGATCAGTACGAGTCCAAACTGCATAGTGAGACCCTGTATCAAATATATTAAGAAGGAAAGAGAGAGAGAGAGAGAGAGAGAGAGAGAGAGAGAGAGAGAGAGAGAGAGAGAGAGAGAGAGAGAGAGAAAGAAAGAAAGAAAGAAAGAAAGAAAGAAAGAAAGAAAGAAAGAAAGAAAGAAAGAAAGAAAATTTAGGTGGAAAAATTGGATTTTCAAAATGGCAACAGTATTGATAATTTGATCATTCTGAAAAGAATGGGCCTTTGGAGGACTGAAGCAGAAATATCCACTACATCATATATGAAATGGGCATGGAGAGTTTAAAGGGATATCAAGCTGAATTTACAGATTTAGTAGCTATTTATCAAAATATGTTAAATAAAATTATGAAGTGGAAGAAAAGCAAGAACACAGAACATAGAACACACTACTAAAGGACCCAAAGGGTAGCAGAGGAAGAAAATGTCATGATGGAGCAGAGAGAAGAACTGAGAAACAAACTGGAGAAGAAGGGGCACTGTTGAGCTCAAAGGAGGAAATTAGTTTATGAGAGAAATATCAGTCCACACTAAGAAGAAACTACCCTTGGGGCCGTGAATCATTTGTTCAGTGGAGTAGTTTGGCATAGGGGAAGAAATTATTAGAAGGAATTGTGTAGGCAATGCAGGGAAGAGAGGATGGAGGGGGATTTTGCAGGGAAGAAGATTCAGGGTCAAAATGTCATGATTTTTGCAGATGAGGAAGAACAAGCTTGGGGACTGTTATAGGCAGGGGAAAGCAGAGCAGCACAGAAATGATTTGGAGGGAATGACATGAGAGGGACAGCAGGAGAGACACAAATCCTGTACTATCAATCTTTGTGCACAGGGAGCAGGTATTTAAGATTCTTGTGCAATAAAAAGAGAGGCAAGCTGACTGGAAAAAGGAGTGAAGAAAGAAAAGCAAGTAAGTTCAGGGGAAGTGGAGAGAAACCAAGGCAGTCCAAATAGGCCTTTTAATTTCAGACCTATGTATCTGGTAGGTGAATCCTTTTTTTTTTTTTTAACTGTTTAACTGCATATGTACACCAATTGTTTTGGATGGAAAACATTTGCACACTATGGTTGATCACATAAAGATAAAAAATTATCTCACTTATCTCAACCTTCACACGAGCACTCTTTTCCTGCCCATGTACCTGTGATTCTAAGCTTCATTTAAGCAGTTTACAAAATTAGAAATTATTTTCTTTTTTCCCTAAGACTACATTGCTTTGTTTTCCTTAACAAAATAGAAGATATGAAGTAAAATTCCAATACTTTCTGCCTTAGAAGGCCTTCCCAGCCAGTAAAATGCTGTTGGCAGATGACTTTCTAGAGATCAAACTTAACATTTCTTAAGAGGAGTTGAGATGCCTGTGTTTTCATACCAAGAAGAATGGTCCCTCAGAGAGGTCTATTGATTTCACAGAGATTGCAAAAACTGCTGCCTAAAAAACAGCAAACGGAGGGAGAAATACGGTGCTGTAACTCCTCAGCAAACATAAGCGGCTTGAGTAGGTGACTAAGGCCATGGAAGCGATTCCTGCCCTTCCTGCAGGAGGAGCTCCTTTGGCAGTTCACTTGGGACAGAGAAACACTCAGATTCTAATGCTCTGGAATTTATAGCAGCATCCAGCATGGGGACCGAAGAACGGAGGTGCATGAAAGGAGAGAGAAGAGAAGATACGGTTTGTCTGGAAGATGTCAGAATATAGAAAATAAGAAATAACTGAAAGGACATAAGAACTATTGAAAAGGGTGCACAGTGTCTTGTAACTTCCAAAGAGCAAGGACTCACACTGGAATAGATGTGAAGTGTCCGTGCAAGAAAACTGCTGTTCACACTACCTGTGGAAATGAGACACACAGTTCTGTGCAACATTCAAAGATGCCTTAAAATTGTTTCAACAATGGACTTTCCAGAACAGCAAAGCCTGGAAATCACACCAGAGGAATGAGAGTAAACACTGAAGCAAGCAAATGTGTGTTATTAGAAGGGCAAATTCATGTGAAGTGGCCACATGCAAGGGATTGAGCTTGTTATTTTGGAGGGGAGAACAGAAATGCTCTCCTCTTTTGCTATTGTGCAAATTATAGCTACAGTTGAACAAACTACTCTTCAGTTAATAGAGTCTTGATTATTGGAATTTGCAATGACTCATGACTCATGTATTAATTTGTTTTGTTTGATCTCTTCCAGGACCTGTTCCTACTCTAGCTCAAAGACAATCATGTTAATGCAAAACTTTTTGTTGTTTCATTAAGTAGCATTTTATAATTTGGACAATTTTTCTTTTAACTTTTTTTTTTTTTTACACAACTGGGGATGGAACTCAGCCCTTTGCTCTTGCCAGGAAAGCGCTTGTTCTACTGAGCCTCTCCCTGGCCCCTTCTTTTAACTTTTATCAAAGTTTTTGATTCTGGTATGTATGTCCATATAATATATATTCCTTTCTTTTTAAGGGATAGATAACATTCTGTAGAGGACCACCTGGGCAACTCTCCTTGAAAAAGAAATAATTCTCTCCATTATGGCTGAGACTGACATAGTTTCCATGTATTGATATGTATAGTGCTGGTAGCACCTTTCCTTCTCTCTTCAATTGGCTTTAAGCATGCGTATCAGCCTAGCTGAGGTGCTGGTGGTAGTATTTGAACACAGCATGCGTGTTTCCCTGGAAGCCCCATCTGCTGCTCTCTAGGGTGAGCCAGGTAGAGATGGGAGGAACAGCCAAAGTTGCATCCTGTTGGCTGGGATCAAGCCTCAAGATAAAGGTTATGACTTCCTGGGGCTTGAAAGATTAAACATCTGAGCTGAAGCATTGACCTCAAAACGTAAGATACTATCTCAATTATATAATGCACATTATTCTTTCTGCATATCCTTCTCTGTGCATGTTGTTGAGGTGAATGCAGGCCTCCTACCTAGCACAGCTCACAGCACTCACCTACTCATAGCATTCTTGCAGGCACTCATGTTCAAGCCACCCCTTTCTTCAGTTATTTCTTATTTTCTATATTCTGACATCTTCCAGACTGAATAAAACCCAGGGTAGGCCTTGGGTCAAGGTCTTTGTTCTGGATAGCCACCATTGTGACTGAACTTTGGATCCTTTGCCTCCTGTAACTGCAAATATGCTTTAGTTAGTTTATTCTTGCTGTGGCTTGCACTGGAAGTGGTAAACTGGAATTAACTTGATGGGATTCCAATAATTTATCCATAGGATAACAAATATAAACTTCCCTGGCCAAGATGAGGACCAGGAAGGGCTCTCTATAATATTCTACTTTGGATTTTAAACAGATCTTGTATCTGTTTCCAAGCCATGGGCAACTAGACTACCTCAGATTTCCATCCCCTGTCATTTATGCTAACACTACAAATAAGCCTTGCAAATATTAGGATGTGCTTTTAGAGACTGTAGTGGAAGAATCACATATATATGGATATCGGTATAAATGTAGATAAGATAGAGCTGGAGCTGGAGCCAGAGATGGAGATAAAGATGAAGATAGAGATAGAGATACAGATAGAGATACAGATACAGATAGAGATAGATTCTCCAGAGAAACAGAAATAATAGGTTTTATAGATGTAAGAAGATAGCAAATTTATTAGAGGAACTGGCTCATGTAATTATGAAGCTCAAGAAGTCCCACAATACATCTTTTACAAACTGGTGACTCAGGAAAATCACTAGTATGGCTGAGCTAATCAGAGAACTTCAGATTCAGAGAAACTTGTGATACAACTGTCAGTGTAAGGCCAGAAGACTGGTAATACATCCCAGGAAACAAAGGCAAGGAAATCCTAGATTCTGTTGTACAAACTGTGAGAAAGAAAGAGAAAGGTGCACATGTACATGTGGGTTGGGGGTTAGGGAACTGGGTGTGCAGAGGTGGGAGAGTGCTAACCTCTCCTCTCCTTTTGCTGTTTTCCTCAGCCAATTGGTCGGTTCCATCCATGTTGAGTGAGGACAAATCTCCATTACTGGCATTGATTCTAAAGCCAGTGTCCTTCCCAACACCTTTATAGTCATATCTGGAAGTAATGTTTCAACAGCTAGCTGGGTAGCCTAAATCCAGTCAACCTGACACTTGAGATAAACCTTCACAGGTATACATTGAAGAATAGAACTGTTTTATTATGCATGTGCTCAGTTTGTCTCCATATATAACACCTCATGATGCCTGCCACACTCCCCAAAACCATCAATAGTGAGTGAAGGAGGAGAATATGTTGATCATACCCAGTGTTCAAATTTTTGACCATCTAATAAAAATAATTTTGAGCTTCTCATACTTGCTAGTTTTCATTTCTTCCACCTACAATTTCTGAATTTATATACTTTCAAACTTCACCATTTTATTTGCATTGCTTCTCTTGCTTACATACAGAAGTGCCCGGTCACATTTAACATAAATTATTATACTCGTATCTTTTCTCTAATTTTGTCTATTGTATTCTTAATGAAATGGACATCCTGATTTTTATATGACCAATTTTGTGATTTCATTGGATTTTTTTCATAGCTTATTATTAAGAAGTTCTAAAAGGTTTTTTCGCAGAGATAATCCCATAAATTCTGTCTGTATTTGTAAAATTTGTTGTAGAGAAATATTTGGCTTATAAGGCATAAAAATTCTTGGGGCATTACATTATCCTGGTTATGGAAGGGTTACCATGCAGTGCAATAAAATTCCCAATTCTAAGGAAATTGAGAGGCCCAGTGTTAGAGTTAGGGTTAAGGTTAGGGTTAAGATTATGTGCAGGTATAGTGTTTGTGTGCACCCACCTAACAATTGGGGTGAGGGGTATACAGGTAGCGTTAGGGTAAGGCTTAGGGATAGTGCTGGTGTTTTGGTGCAAGTAAAAATGTATTGGGGTACAGTGTAACTTGATAGGGTTATTGTTAAGATTATTGTTAGGTTTAGTATTGGGGTACAAGCATTCCAACATTTGGGTGTAGGGTATGCATTTATGGTTAGTGATGATGATACTGTGCATGTTCTCAGTTTATATACTTTCAAACTTCACCATTTTATTTGCATTGCTTCTCTTACTTACATACAGAAGTGCCTGGTCAGGGTGTGTGGTATCTAGGTAAGTTTAAAAATAGAGTTATGGTAGTTTTGGGTTGCAAGTACCTGAGAAATGGCATACAAGGTACCCAAGTAGGTTTAAGCTGTGGGTTATTGTTAGTGATAGGGGCAGGAAATAGAATAGAGTTGTTGTGCAAGTAGCAAGTGTTAGAATGGGGGATTAGGGTTAAGATTAAGGATATGGTTAGCGGTAGGCATACCATTGGGTTTGAAATATTTGATGACTGGTTTGAGGTACTTGGATATGGTTAGGGTTAGTATTAAGGCTAAGATCAGGATCAAGAATAGAGACAGCAGTGGGAAAGCAGTACCCAAGTATTGTTATGTGAACATCCCAGATAGGCTTAGGTTTAGACTTGGGCTTAGGGGTTGGAATAGGCATCCTTTGGCACGAGTATTGGGGTGCTGGGTAGTCTGATACAGTTAGGCTTTGGACTAGTATTGGGGTGCAAGTACCCGTTGTGCTGTGCCATGTCAGGGTGAGGGCTATGGTTAGAATAGCTATAGTGTAGGGATGCAGCCACCCAAGTATTGGGGTGTGGTATACCAAGATAGAGTTAAGTTTAGAGCTAAGGTTAGTGTTAAGGGGCAATGACCCACATATTCAAGTGAAATGTTAGGGCTAGGTTTAATGTTCTGGATATAAATATTTTTAGGTTGTGAGCACTTCAATATCAAGGTGCAAGTGATTTGGAGATTAGAGTTAATATTTAAGAAATTTGAAACAAATAGGAAAAAATGTTAAGTGACAAATCTGAAAGAAAAATCCATGTCTCTTGGATGTTATATTCTATAATTTTCTGTATGCCGAACTATTTCAAACATTTTTTCAAAAAAGAATAATTGAAAATATATGGAATTAATTCAAATACTAGGTTTTACAAATTGATAGTTATTGAAATAAAACTAATGGCATAGGCTGAATACTTGCAACTGCTTTTCTGAATCCAGCTGCTTGGTTCTTTCAAGCCCATGCTGCATTCAAATGTTATGAATGATACAGCTCAGTGCAGGCTCATCATATGGAGGATGACGCATTCAGTCTCTCTGAAGTATTCTTTGAGGTGTACACGAAGTTTACGCACATTAACTAGAAACTAAAACCCCAATTAGAAGAAATTCTTCCACAGAAATGTTCAGAAAGACCTAAAGGCCTTTCAAGAGGCATCCTGTACTTCCCATTAGGAAGCAATTAAACATATAATTGAATGCTACAGAAGCAGATGAGTTCTCCAAATGATGAAAAATGAAATTCAAATGTTTACTAGTTCTGGAAACCTACCTGCTGAGAATTCTAGAGAGATCAATGAGCCTCCTTACATCCATCCCACCAACCACATTCACCTCATTCACTGGCAAGCACTCAGGTCTTTTAAGGGTCTAAATCCAGCAGCATACCAATTCTTCAAAATTATTATCACCTTGACTTCAATATTATTATCAGTCTTGATTCATAAGATTGTCTGTGCAGTGATTTCTCTGATGGATTTTCCTCCCGAACTATTCCATCACATGATTTGAAGTCATATTCTGTACTTAGAAACTGACTTATATGTCTTTAGATACGACCCATGTCACTGTTTTCTATGCAATTCTTTGAAGAGACTAGATTCTTAACTTCTGTATGCTTCAAGATTTGGAAGACACTGATCTCTCATTTTTCTCTCTTGTTTCCAAATAGTCTTCGCACTCCTCAGTACAAACCCTCACCCCAAACCATCTGTGGTGCTTGATACATTGTGTCCACTTTAAGGGTCTGAAGCTTAGCTGGATCAGCTTGGTGACTTCACCCCCTAGGGCAGAGTCCTGCCCTGTGGTGATCAGCAACCACCCTGAAGTGACTCAGCACTTAAAGGATATACAAAGGGGTTCAGGAAGGCTTCTTTGTACCACTTCCACTTCCTTGGGCGAGCTTCATTGTCACAGCTGTGCCACTTTGAAGGACCTTGGATCTGTGCAGCAGCCACCAAGGAAGAGCCTCTGGCTTCGCAGTCTTCATGGAAGGAAGAGAGGGAGGCTTGGTGGTGCCACAGCTGCTTCTCCCCCTCTGTTCTTTGTTGCTTTCTGCCACCATGAACTGCTGCCATCTGCCTTAGAGCCAGCAGAGTATGGACTGAAACCTCCACTGTGAATTCAATAAACCTTTCCTTTCTTAATTTTGGGTGTGAGTATTTTGTCCCAGTAATGGGAGAAGAGCAACTGAGAAACAATCAAACTTCACCATCTTCTCTCTTTGCTTACTTTCACCTTCTGGCTCTCTGGTTCTTCCTTTTAATTGACTGATAGCTATAGTTCCTGATTTGTAATCTTCTTTAATGCTACGCAATTTCTAAATTTCAATATTTATTCTCCATAGATAAAGATAAATTTCCTCATCTCTGATAACAGCCTTTTTACATCTATATCTAATATCTAGTCCTTTGATATAATTAAAACCTTCAGATCTTTCATAACTTCCATCACAGGAAAAAAAATTCTACATTATACATTTTTTTCTATCATGCACACATCTCCCAGCCTTCATGCTCATTGATCTGATACTTCTTCAACATTTAAAAGCATCCACTGAGATGTGCAGTCAGTTAACCAAATCTTTCTAGCACTTACTTTTTAAATTTCTCCTTCCTCTTTTACTTCTGTGAAACAGAATTACACAGGTTGCTTTGCCAATACTCACACTTTCTATTCTTTGTTAGATGAGGTGAGAACACTCTCAACTATAGTTAAATTTAACTACCTTTCATCTCTTAGAAAACTGAACATCGATAAAAGAAAAACATAAGGCCACATTGACTCATGTCATAAATTCTTGATAACAATTGTTAGATGTGATAGGTGAGGATTCAAAGTTTCCCAGGCACCCTGACCCCAAATTCTCTCCCCCTGGGCTCCACACAGAGCCAAGCCGAAAACTGCAGAACGAATCTGCCTGACTTTGACCTGGGCAAGCAACCAGAGAAACTCTCCTCTGTTAACAGTCAAGGTCCTCCACAGACCAGGTAGCCCTGTGTATTAGATCTCCCTCTGATGTTCCAGACCACAAACACCACCACCATAAGAGCACTGTGATTTGCTTTGGTCAATGCTGTCTTGGTCCACTAGACAGAGAGCCCTCTTGCTCTAGCTTCAATAAATCTCAATACAGAATGCCTGGTCTGGTCAGTTACATGGGTTCCTACCTAACAAGATTAATCCTCTAAACTATGTGATGACTGATGCATTGAGTCAACTTGAGGGGTTGGAAGCTTGGCTAGATTATCATGGGCCTTCCACTTACTGGGACCTGGGGGGTCCCCTAGGGCAGGGAGAGCACATCTTACAGTGACTCAACACTTAGATTATGTAAAGGGGATGAGGAAGGATTACTTCCTTGGGAGGTGCTTGATAGGAAGGTGCTTGATAGTCACAGCTACACCACTTCTGAGGAGCTCCAAACTTTGCAGCTGCCACCACTTCCTGGATCTTTGCAATCAGCGTAAAAGGAAATGAGAGGCTTCATCGGTGCTGCAGCTGCTGCTCCTTCCTCTGCTCTTCCCTGTTTTCTGCCACCATGAGCTGCTGCCTTCTGCTGTGTGCCACTCGGCCTTGGAGCCAGCCGAGTATGGACTGAAACCTCCATTATGAGCTAAGTAAACTTTTTCTTCCTTCATTTTGGGTGTTGTGTATTTTTGTCCCAGAAACAAGTAAAAAGTAACTGAGACAATCACCTAGATTTTCCACGGCATTCTCTGTCACTTTTCCTATCCCCACATAGCTGTTTTATGCTTTCAAATTTGTTTTCAAAGTTCCCACATGACAACTTCATCTAACACTCAGTTGTTGACCTTGTCATATACTTCATGGGATGGTCTAAGCAATTAATGAGGGAATAGTACACAACCATTGTGTACTATTTACATCTTCACGATAGTGAAATGGCTCTGTTTTCTCCAGCGGGTAACTCATCAATTAGACCAGTGATGACAAATCTTCTAGAGTTTTCAGTGATAACAAGTAGCCCACTGTGGCAACATGCCATAGCTTTGCCACCAGTGCTCTAGATCCACTTTCAACACTTGAAATTAAGCCATGATCATCTCTTGCCTGAGCTACTACAACAGCTCGCCAACAACTTTTTTCTTTTCTTTTCTATATTTCCTTTCCTCTTTGTCTGCTATATTATTTTCACAAACCATCATCCAGGCCCTTTTGAAAACATCACACCATACTAGCTTAAAATCACCCAATGCATTTTATCTCAATTAATATAAAAATAAAGAATTCGTATTTAGACAATAAAGAACCAGTCTTTGGTGACCTGTTCTGGTTCATCTTTGGTCAACTTCTTTCCAGACATGCACTCTGGTTAATTCCTGTTTCATAGTTGTATTGCCTATGCCAAGAGTGCTTCTCTCCTCCATGTTCTTAAGAATAATTCTGCCATAGATTTCAGATGTTGGTTTTTCAATCTCATTTACTTAGAAACGTATTCATTGACTACCTGTTATGCCCTGTATTGAGATGTCCACTATAGCCTTGTGGACCTATACACTGGGCTTTGGGGAGGTGGCTATATCATTGAAGTGTGATACTGGGACTGAGGGTAAATGGCACTGGCCCAGTCCACTGATGAGTGAGCAAAGTTCTGGGAGTGGCTGAAAAACCCTACCCTGGGTCTGAGTGACACCAATAAGCTTGTAGTTGAGATGGAATATAAAGGAACAGAAGAAAGACAGACCCACTGCTTCCGGCCTACCCTGCCATGAACTGTTTCTCCTGTACCCTGCCATGAATTGTTTCTCCTGCCACTCTGCTTTGCAGGTAACTGGCCAGGGACCGAAACTTCTGCAAACTATGAGCCAAAATAAATCTTTCCAGCAATGATCTGGGACAGGCATCATATGAAGTGTTGAGGAAGTTGTTTATAATTGAGGTGGACTGAAATGTGCTTGGTTTGAGTGAACAATCATGAAACAAAGAAGATAAATGAGGTCAATGTGTGAAGTATAAGTAATCTAGGGCTGGCCAAATAGTTCAGCAGGGTTAAAGCTCTTGAAAGCAGGCACAGGAGCCGGGAGTTCCATCCGTGGGCCTGCTGTGCTGGCCCCACCCCCACAGTGCACTGAGATAGCAATTGAGACTGTGCATGGTGGCACGTGCTCCCAGCTCTCTGGAGGCTGTAAGCAAATGGATCACTACAAGTCCGATCTAGTAGTGACATCCTTAACTCCCTGTAAACTCTTCCCTAAAATATAAAAAAAGTAATATATTATTTATGAGTCAATGAAGCAAGCTTTAGTGAGGACTGTTGAGAAACATGGGGCTGTTAGAACATCCACTCTGATGACAGTTTTGGGAACCCACTAAGCAGAGGAGAGACTGCAAAACATATACTGGAATAATTCTGGTGAGGCATCTTGTATATTAAAATAAAACAATCATGTATTTAATTATTTTAAAGGAAATATCTGAGAAATGGGTAATTTTCTACTTTTCTTCCTTTGATTTAATCTCAGAGTCTCAAAGTCTACCTTAATTTCCTATGCCAAAACAGGAGAAAAACATCTATTATCAAAGGAGCATAAAGAAAAACAAGTGACATTGCCTTTCATTTACTCCTGCTTTGATTCCCTGCCTGACTCTCTTCAATGGAATTGTTAAGGGTATGGTGTTGGATAGAATGACAATACATATCAGAAAAATTAAAAGGGACTTCACGTTTCGGTGTTTCCCTATCATTGGCCTACATATAGTAGCCATTTAAATACTTCTAAGGCAAGGAGCTCCACCCTCAGGGAGCCTGTCACCTTCTAATTTGTCCGCTGAAGTATTTCCTTAGCTGCTTCCTGTAATATGAGCTTTATACCACTCTCTCAAATCTATATCTGTCTCTCATACTTCTGACCTTCAAATCTACACACACACACACACACACACACACACTTATGCATGTACAAGGTACCGATAAAGTATATGGTTTTTTTTTAATTGCAGGAAAAGACAGATTGCCATTAACTCACCTAAGAATGCTATCTGTCATTTTCAATTCTGTCATATTTATTCTTTCCTGTCACCTTCTAAAGCAAGTCTAAAAGTGATTTTTGTTTTTGTTTTTGTTTTTTTTTTTCTGTCTTTTGTTTTCTCATGAATATCCTTAGTGATACTGTCCTGGCTAGCTTACTCCTTCTGAATCCATTTAAAACTCCTTACCATTTACGACAATTTTTACTTTGAGCAAGTGACAGAAGCTGGGCCACACCAGTCAGCGCAGGTGGATGAGGATGCCCTGTGACATCTCCCAGCCTGCCTTTCCTTTCGATGGTACCCAGCAGCAACAGTCACCAGCTGGATCATCGTGAGGCTATGAAAGCCTCACGGAAGAAAACTTCCAGAACTGCTTTAGAACTTGGCAAGAACAATGGGAAGAGGGTGCTAAAGATAAGCAACTGTACCTTTGAGGTGATTAATGTCTATTCGTGTAATAAATTCTTAAATTGAATATTCATGGTCAAATTTGATCACCCCTTGTGCACTTTCTTAATGTGGTTGATTTATATAATAGGTGGTAAATTTTAAAGCAGCTTTCATCCCTGTGCAAAAAGTATGCAAAATAACCTAAGGCAGAAAGATAAGATTATATACCCAAATTATATTACACAGATAAAGTTAACTTCAAATTTTGGGTGTTTTTAAATTAATATTTTTCCTTTCAATTTGAAAAACATGCTGGCAAGGTGTTGGAAAACATGTCATTTACAATTTGAGACTCGCAGAAATTCCACAGCTCAGGCTGGTGTTGCAAAGAACACACTGAGCAGCACAGGGCAAGGTCAGCTTCGTGGGCACCTGAGCTGGGCAGTTGTACACAACTCTGTCATTTTTTGGTTTAATACTGTCACTGCCATTTGAAAGCTTTTAGACATGGAGCCTTGTATTTTCATTTTTCCCTAGAACTGTAAGTTCTGTGGACAATATTGTGACTGTGAAATGCAATTTATGTAAGGAGACACTCAAAAACTTAGATGGAAGATTCGAATAAATGGCATCAGCTCACTTTCTGTATATTCCAGTGCTCTTCTGTAGCTCAGGGCTCCCTGGAATTATGCATGATCTATATTCTGAGCCAGGTCTTTCAAATTTTATAACTTATGACTGTACATTAACTAGAAGCCACCCAAAGTTATATCTAACATTACCTAAGAGGAGATCTAACTTGCATTTTTCTCTGCACTGAAAACAATTTCAGTTGTAACTTTTGCCAAGTGTTTTTATCTTGGAACATGTGACTATCCAGAAAAACCAATCCCAGGGCTAGCTTATTTGTAGGTGAAATGGCTGCAGGTTAGTGAAACAGGAAGTATCTAATTCTGAATGCTTCTCTTTGAAATAATGTGACTGTTAGGAATGCGCAGAGTGTACATGGCCATGAAGAATAGCTCCAGAGTCGCCATCTGTATAGATAATGAATGTACAGGACACCATGAACCTATGTTTTCACCCTCTAATTCCATCAGAGATTATTGGAAATCCTGTATATGGGCAAGATATAAAGGAAATGAAGTTAGCTTGCCTATAGCTGTTTAAAATATCCATTTCAACAAATAGCATATTTCAGTGCTCTATAGATGCATATTCTTACTAAAGTTAGAGAAACTCTCTTCAGGATATATATATATAATATATATATATATATATATATATATATATATATATATATATATATATATAATATATATATATATGAGATATGCCTGAGATACAAACAGAAATATTCTTCAAAATGTTGGGCTGGGGAGATAGCTCAGTAGAATAAGTGCTTGCCTGGCAAGCACAAGGTCCTGAGTTCAATCCCCAGTACTACAAAAAAATGCTTCAGATCTTTCAACAGTATCTTGGGCATAAAGTGTACAAGCAAGGGCATTGCTTTGTCTGTACACACTAGATTTAGGATGTAGACAACAAATTTTAAAAACAAGGCAAAATTAGTCACAAGGTATATTCTAGTTTTACACATAGAGCTTTATCAAAAAGTATTCTTTGTTTCCTTTCACTATTCATAACAGCAGTGACTTTAGGAAAAAACTTTGGTAAAGTCATTTATTTTGTACAAATCTGGCCACAGCACAGCCTCCACACACAGAATGAAGTGTCACTCTGTGTTCAGACAACACTGTGCAGCTTTACTGAGTGAGACCTGCTCTGTTCACAGAACAATGAGGGTGGGGGTTCCTGAGCTATTTTATGTCACCAGTAATCTGACCTGAAGACTTGAGACTCAACATTGAATTTGGAATTGCAATTGACCTTGGAATTCATGGCTTAATGTGACACTTAGGGAAAGGCAGAAAATGCTTGGCACCGAAAGAGCTAATTTAATTGTATAATCTCGGTAACAATGTGATTTAGTGATTGCATTTATCAGCGAATAGCATTACAGTAAGCATCTGTCCCTTTTTGCCTAATATATTCTATAGAAACTGTTTGCATCACATGGTGTTCACTGCTTCAGTAAACATCTATTGCATGCATGAAAAGTGTTGGCTGGAATGGTCTTTCAGTTTTTATATGATATGAAAAAATTTGTGATCAGTACAAAAAGTTCCCTCAGAATTGTAAGATTGTATGGCAAGGAAAAACAAAATTCTACCTAGAGATTTCAGAAGGAATTTTCAGGAGCAGCAGGATGGCTTGTGCGTTTGCACTAAGGGAGTTCAGTCAGCATTCACTTTTCTGAGTGCATGGGGGCAGGACACACAGATTGCCTTTAGTGTGGGAGCTGGCACATGCATGTAGCACGTGTCAATGACTGTCATGTCCCCTCCACTCCCTTTCTTCTCCTTTCCATCACTTGGCATTTTTCCCATCTTCAAAGGTGCTGTCACCCTATTTCCCATTATCTTTTAGGTTTTTGTTCTCTTATTTATTTATCTATACTTTGGGTTTTTGTTCTCCAAAAAGAGATCAAGAACATGTGTACAGAGATCCAGGCACATCCACGTTTGCAGCAGCACGATTTATAATAGCTAGGTCTAGGAGGTGACTTGTATGTCTATCAAGAGAAGAAAGGATAAAGAAAACGGGGCATAATTATGTACCATGGAATATACTCTGTGATAAAGAAGGACAAATTTGGGTCTCCTGTAAGACAATGAATGCTTCTAAAGGTAATAATATTAAGTGCAAAAAATTTACCTTTTAAACCAGAACTATACATTTGATTTTTCATGGATTGTTCAAAATAAGGTTATATGCTTATATGTTTTAAAACAAATTCATTTTTAATCAAAAATGAGTAGTATGTCAAATATTATAGTTTGACACATGCCTATCTTATAAAATGATTAAACCAAGACAATTAACATATCCATCATATCTTTAATCTTTTTCATGAGAAAGGTGAGAACATTAAAAAGTCTACTACTTTAGTGACTTCAAGCAATACAACACATCCTTATTAACTTGTAGCCTCCCGCCAGGAGTGGAGATGAATACAATCCCAGCACGCTGGGAGGCTGAGGTAGGAGGATAGTAGTCTGGGCAAATTTGTGAGACTTTGTCTCAAAATTAAAAATAAAATTTTGAAAAGCACAGGGGATGTAGCTTAGGGGGAAGTCCTGGACACAAGTGCTTGTGTCACAAAATTACAACAACAACAACAACAAAAACCTAAACATAGCTGCTGATTATTCCCCGAGTCTCACTGAAACTTTGCTCCCTTTGGGCACCTGTATCCTATGTCATCTCCTAACACACCTCTCATGTCGCCTCACATCAATTCCTGGCACCTCACACCAATCCCTGGCAACCAACTTTCTCTTCTTCATCTGTGAAATTAACCTTCTTAGACACCACGTATCATTCAGGCCTGCTAGAATGGCCAAAGGTGAATATGTTGATACACGACAGCAGGTAAAGACCTATGATAACTTTTATTATGTGCCTATCAACCTATGCCATTATAACAGTGTTCATAATATACAAATTACCCACACAGTATTTCACAGAAATCTGACTTTTCTAGACCGATCTAATGATCTAGCAATACTAGATCTATATTTCTGGACAAGTATAATTTGTTGAAACTGAAAAGATGCTGCCTCTAATAAGAGAAATTATATATGTAACATTTTTTCCTGTCTTCAGTAATTATTCTTGCTTTTCTGAAGATTGTTTGACCTTGTCACTAATTTGGACAATCCATGTATTACCTTCAATTTCTGACCAGGCTACAAAATTTGAAGATTATGTATATACACACAATATAGCTAAAATAATTGTGCTACCAATTTCTATTGGATTATTGAAGGGGACAGTTAGCGTTTAATATTTTGACCAATTGTACATGCCTATATCTGGTAATCTGAACAACTGCTTTGAAGACAACAATATACAATATAACAATCACTGTTGAATTCCTATCATCTTGTTTTTTGAAATTCTATATAGTTTCAAATTTTTTGATTCTTTTTATTCATTTGCAAATAAAATTCTATTCACATTTAAATTTTTGTTCACTTTAATACTAATAAAATAATTTCAAAATTTTGAAGATTGACACCAATGTTAACTTTTGTCTGAAAATCAGCTATTATGTCTGAGAGAATTTCAATTGTACCTACTAAAACCCTTTACAGGTAAAGATAGGTTTGTATTCTTTGATTCTTTGGTAAGCAGGGAGAATACAGGTATATCAAAATTTGATATATTTTTTGTGCCTTGTCAGTGAAATTACATGCTAATAATGGCATTACTAAACACTCATTGATCAAAGAATCTTGAGTACAAAACATTCTATTCTATATAAGCTGATTCAAACCCTAAAATTCTTACCTAAACAAGATACCAGACAACAAACTGGAGAAGATAAAAGTCAGAAAGTTTAGTAATTTGAATTCAGCAGCTTGGTACATCCAAATTTGACTTTGAGAAAAGGAGAATTACATGGATGTACTTAAAGTTCGAAAGCAAATAACTGTAAGGAGAAATGAATTTCGATCAGACTGAGAGAAATCAAATGAATGAAAAGAGTGTAAAGTGCTTAGTGCACTAAAGGGGCAGATAGATAAGTGGGGCTAAATTGGAAAACACATTAATGAAAAATATTGATGATACAAAACAGAGTATATGAAATCTAGATAAACTATTACAGCAAAGAAATGTGCTAGGAAAGAAGTCCCACTGACAGTCATTTAGAAGCTTATAAAATTATTGCATATATGTGCAATGGTAGCTCATTTGAGAATAAGACCTACTACTCTGAGAAACTACCTAATTCAATACTAAATTCGTGGAGAGCCTGTTGCCTAACTATTATGTCCATATCTGTATTCGTGTCTATGTATCTTCATTTGGGCTATTGTGCATAATGCTGCTATGACATTGCGCATTATCATTTTGTTGGACACAAGGTCAAGTTTCCTTCTACAATATACCCATGAGTAGAATGTGTCTAAAAGTACACTCATCTAAATTTTAGTATATATTTCCAAACAACTTATGTGGATAGCTCCTATAATTATCCTCAACCCAACAATGTGCTATATTTCAATGTATGCCAACACATATCTTTTGTCCTTTTCAGGAAGGCATTCTTAGGGTATCACCTCGTGATTTTATTTTTCATGCCACTCTTGTAAACTGATCTCTACTTTTTCACCCATTTTAGTTTTGCATATTTTATTGGCTTGTCTAGTTTTATTAATCTGGTTAGTTAAAATTCATTTTACTTTTTAGTATACTCATGCCTTTCTCTGATGTACTTGCTAAAATTATATTTTCCCAGGTATATGACACCTTAATATTAATAAAAATTTAATGTAAATTAATTTCCCAATGTTTTCTTAAATTTTGTACAATTATTAGAAAATTTTGCCTTCCCATAATTATGCAGATACTATAGTGGTTGATATAATGTGTCAGCTTGATTAGTTAAAAGCTTAGCTACGGTTGGGGAGATGGCTCATTCAAGGGCCAGAGTTCAATCTCAGGTTCTGAAAGAAAAAAAAAAAAAAAGTACCTAATTTGACTCAGCAATTCCCCACCCGAGGGCATGGACCTTACAGTGACTCATCACTTAAAGAATATAAAGGGGAACCAAGGAAGGATAGAGAAGTTCCATTTCCTCTGAGGAGCTCTGGTCTTTGTCTCCTGGCTTCTAACAGACTCGTGGGCCTTCAGATATAGACTCATCAGCCTTGCATCAGCCTCCTGATAGGGACTTGTACAGAGCACTGCAGTGAGTTCCCGATCTTGCACTGCAGCCGCCGGTCTCCAGTGTGTGACATCCTCTGTGTGCTCATCCCACTCTGTGGCTGGCCATCCTGCGCCACCCTGGTAATTGCCATGTATTTGTACACCTTGTGTTCTATCTGTTCCTCTAGGAAAACCCTGGCCGATACAGATACTGCTCTTTGTTTTAGATTAGTTTTAGGGTTCATGATTCGCTTTGACTTGACAAACGGCCTATTCATACTTATAGACAATGAAATTCTCCAGTGGCTCAATTTTTTCATACAAGTTACTCATGCAAAACAGTTAGCATATTACATATTTCTATATTTTCATAATTGTTCATGATCTAAAAATAAGACAGAGGTATATTAAAAGCTTTTGCTATTTTGAGGTACTTGTGAAAAACTCCTAATTTTCCATCCTTCCTTTTAGGTCTGTCAAAACTTGCTCTACATGTTAAAGCTGTCATTTGGTATATCCATTTCATTTTTAGAATTTTATTACTGTTTGTAATCAATTTGTAGACATGTCATATAAATATATATGATATATATTTTAAACCTAGAATTTACAATACAACTTTTACATAAGGCTACCTTCAGATTTATACTACAGCACCACATATGATGGAAGAGCCTTACATTTTCTTCAAATTCTTCCTTCCTTTGTACATTTTCCATTGTACTTTTCATTGTGCATGTGCTATAAATGCACAACACAATACTACAGTCTTATTTTAGGTAGGCCATCATTAAAGCAAAAAGTGTTATTTTTTAATGTTTAATTTTGTATGGTAATGATTCTTCTTCAACACCATACCAATTTATGATTGCTAGTCCTTAAATCTGCACCTACAAGGATAAGTTCTTATTTTCTGTCAAAGTGTTTCAGAAAGAGAATATGAGCAGTTCATCCTTGAAGATACAAGTGCGGATTTTAAACCAATTTTGTTGGTCGTTTATTATGGATTTATTTTATTTACTTATAGATTATATGCATTTGGGACAGGGTCTCGCTAAGCAGCCCGGACTCAGTGATCCTCATGGTTTCAGCCCCCACAAAGCTGGAATTACAGGCACGTGCCATCAGGCCCAGACTCAATCGCTGGCTCAGCATGCACAGGGCCGGGACCAGAGCAGCATGGGGTGCGGGAATCGAACCCGGGTCTCTGTGCTTGCTTAAATATGCGCTTAGTCCACTGAACTATCTTTTCAAAATTTCATTTATTTATTTATTTATTGTAAGTTAGGGAAGGGTCTACATTGTGTTCAGGGCCTTGGGTCTTCACTACTAGATTGGACTTGTAGTGATCCATCTCTTTATAACCTCCTAAGACCTGGAATTACAGGTGTGTGCCACCACAGCCAGTCTCTGCTATCTCACTGCACCTCAGGGCCGGGGCCATCACAGCAGCTCTGGGGATCACAACCCCAGCCACTGTGGCTGCTTGCAGGCAGTTTATTTTTTATTTATTTATTTATTGTTTTAAATTTTATTGAAGAACAAATAGCAATGAGACAGTTTCAAGACAAAAAGGACAGATTCAATAAATTAAAACATTTTAAAATGTTTTCATAATGTTTTGGTATCATACAAGGTACATATATGATATGTTTGCAGATATTGTTATAGCAGATGGCTCTAATCAGTGAATTAAGAGAGTGTAGCTGTTTACTTATCTTTTTATACCTCAATTATATCACAGATTCAATAATTAATACTTTCTAAGTGTTGTTTTCCTAGAGGTTGTCCATAGTGCTAGAAGCCAACATAAAATCTTGTCCAACCACTATTAGTGCAAAACTTGCTTCTCATAGAATTATGCAGAAGCATGGCATATTTATCCTAACTGTACTGTTTATACACACACATCATGATCCTTTGTAAACTGCTTTTTTTGTCTAGACCTCTCAAAGATGGGCACTCCATTGTCATTAAACCAATTTAGTTGCCTGAACTCAGTGACACAATCCAATACAATCCAGCATTCCATAATAATAGTGAGTTATCTTTAGAAGTTGTTGACTATAGCCATTTACAGCTCAACTTATGGCCCTGTGTAATATACCTCATTCTTACACTTTTCTGCTGGATGGTTAAGATGGAGATAGAGCAAGACCTATATACCAAAAGATGTAGCTTTTGTTTCTGATGAGGTCAGTGAAGTCCCCTCAGGGTTTATCTTGTAATCCTGTACCTTACTCTGTAGATCCTTAATCTGTGTCCTCCATGTAATGAGTCATGGCCAACGCTTGAACAGTTTGCTCTCTGTGAGAGCCTGAGAGAAAGTTTTCTTAGACTTAGAAAGTATTAATTATTGAATCTGTGACTCTCCCCAGGCACAGTATACATCATCAGTCTCTTTCCTCTGTGGCTCCATAATTTCCTTGATCAGAAAATTTGGGGCACAATTCATGATGTTACAGCACAGCTTCACCTATGTCCTGAGTCTTTACTGACCTTGAAAGGCTAGGGCCAAAATGATGGTGGGCCTTGTGGCTCTTCTATTTCTCCAATTTTGATTTGTGAACTTAGGTTGTTAACTTAGCTTATTAGTACCCTGCAGCATATGCCGGTAAGTTTGCCCTAACTATCTGACTCAATTTTTTTAGTTGTTGTTGTACATTTCTATATGCATTTCTTTTTTTGACTTCTTATACTAGGGAGACTATACGATATTTACACATGTGTGTCTGGTTTATTTCACTTATGAGTATACATTCAAGTGGCATCCACTTCAATATAAATGCTTCAAATTTATCATTATTTATAGCTGAGTAATACTCCATTATATAGAAATATCACATCTTTTCTACCATTGCTCATCTGCCAGACATTTTGGTTGTTTTCAAGATATTGCTATCACAAATTGTGCTGCTATAAACATAGGTACACATATATCAGTATCATATAATGTTTTCAGTTCCTCTGGGAAAATTCCTACTAGGGGGATAACTGGCTTGAATGCGATTTCCCGTCCTACTCTTTTGAGGAGTCTCCACACTGACCTCCACAATGGTTGTACTAGTCTACATTCCCACCAGCAATTCCCATTTCCTCACAACCTCTCTAACATTTGTTGTTGGTTGATTTCCTTATGATAGCCATTCTTTCTAGAGTGAGATGGTATCTCAGTTTTGTTTTTATTTGCATTTCATGGATGACTAGTGATGTGGAACATTTTTTCATATATTTATTTTCTTCTTTAATTTCATCCTCTGAGCAGCATGTATTCATCTCAGATGCCCATTTCTGAATTGGGTCTTTAAATTTGAGGACCCTGTTATATCTTAGTTCTTTATATATTCTAAAGAGCAAACCTTTCTCTGATTGCTTATTAGTTAGAATTTTTCAAAATTTGTGGGTTGTTTTTTCACTTTGTTGACAATATCTTTTGATGTGCAGAAACACCTCAAGAAGAGTTGATCCCAGTTGTTGATTCTTTCAACTATTTCCCATGCAAATATATGTTTGTTCATGAACTTTACCTACCTCTATGTCTTCAAGAGTTCATCCTACTTTCTCTTCCAGGAGATTGAGTGTTTCTGTTTTAATGTTCAGATCTTTAATTCATTTTGACTTTAACTTAGTGCATGGTGATAGACCTGGGTCAAGTTCTAGTTTTCAGCATGTAGAAGGCAAGCATTTCTAGCACCATTTGTTAAATAGGTTATCTTTATTCCAGTAATCTTGTTTGGCCCGTTTGTCAAAGATCAGATGGCTGAGTGTGATCATAGATGCCTCTGTGTCTTCTAATCTATTCCATTGATCCTTAGGTCTATTTCATTGCCAATACCATGTTGATTTTATCACAGTGAATTTATAGTACAATTTCAAGTCAGGAATTGTGATGCCTCCTGCTTTGTCTTTATTGGCCAAGATTGCTTTTGCTACTCTAGGCCTATTGTGGTTCCAAATAAATTTTTAGGAACGATTTCTCTATGTCTGGGAGGTATGTTGGTGGCAGTTTGATAGGGATTGCATTAAATCTGTACAGCAATTTTGGGAGTATGGCCATCTTGACGATGTTAGTTCTTGCTAGCCAAGAGCATAGAATATCTTTCCATTTACTGAGATTCTCTATAATCTCTTTTCTTATGGTGTTCCAATTTTCTGTGAAAAGATCTTTCACTTCCTTGGTTAAGTGAATCCCAAGGTATTTCATTTTCCACAGTGCTATTGTAAAAGGTATTGTTTCTATTGTTTCCCTTTCAGTGTGCTTGTTATCACTGTAGAGAAATACTATTGACTTTTGAATACTGACTTTGTATCCTGCTATGCTACTGAATTTCTCTATCAGTTCTAGTAGTTTCTTGGTGGAATTTTTGGGGTCTTCCAAGTGAAGTATCATGTCATCTCCAAATAGTGATAATTTAACTTCTTCTTTACCTATTCTTATTCCCTTTATTCCTGCCTCTTTTCTAATGGCTGTTGCTAAGGATTCCAAGACTATATTGAATAGGAGGGGTTATAGAGGACACCCTTGTCTTGTACCTGATTTAAGAGTAAAAGTTTTTCCCCGTTTAGGATCATTTGAGCTTTTGGGTTGTCACAGATGGCTTTTATCAAGTTAAGATAGAGTCCATCTATTTCAATTTTCTGTAGGACCTTGAACATGAATGAGCGTTGGACTTTGTCAAAGGCTTTCTCTGCATCAATTGAGATGATCATGTGGTTTTTAGATTTCAGTCTATTAATATAGTATATTACATTTATAGATTTTCGAATATTGAACCATCCTTGCATCCCTTGGATGAGTCCTACCTGGTGATGGTGTATGATCTTCTTGATGATTTGCTGTATTCTATTTGCTAGGATCTTACTGAGTATTTTTGCGGCTATGTTCATGAGGAAGATTGGCCTATAGTTCTTCTTTTTGGTTGTGTGTTTCCCTGGTTTTGGAATCAGTATAATACTTGCCTCCAGAAATGACTTTGGGAAGACTATTTCCTTTTCAGTTTCATTGAAGAGTTAGAAGAGTGTAGGGATTATATCTTCTATATATTTTTTGTAAAATTCAGCTGTGAATCCACCAGGACCTGAACTTTTATTTGTTGATAGGCTTATTACAGTTTATATTTCATTGGCTGTTATTGGCTTATTGAGAATTGTTATATCTTCTTGGTTCAGTTTTCGTAATTTCTACCTTTCGAGGAATCTGTCCATTTCTTCTGTGTCTTCTATTCTGTGAGAGTAAAGATTCTCGAAGTAACTATTGATAGTCTTCTGGATTTCCAGTGGGTGTATTTCACCCTTTGGATTTCACCCTTTTCATTCCTTATCGTTGTACTTGAATTTTCTTTTGCCTCTTTTTGATGAGGTTGGCAAGAGGCTTATCAACTTTATTTAGTTTTTCAAAGAACCAACTTTTTGATTTGTGGATTCTTTGAACTATTTTTTTCATCTCAACTGAATTGATTTCTGCTCTAATCTTTATGATTTCTTCCCATCTTTGCACTCTGGGTTTCGTTTGCTCTTCTTTTTCTAGGTGTTGGAGGTGCAACATGAGGGTGTTTATTTGTTCCCGATCTGTTCTCCTAATGTGTGAATTCATAGCTATGATTTTTACTCTAAGAACTGCTTTCATCGCATCTCATAGATTCCAGTAAGTCGTGCTTGAATTTTCACTGAATTGTAAATATTGTTGAATTTTTTGTTGAATTTTTTCTGTGACCCATTGATTGCTGAGTAGGTTGTTGCTTAATTTCCATGAATTTAGTGGGTTTTTCTGGTTTCTTTTGTCATTTATTTCCCCTTTCATTGCACTGTGGTCAGATAATATTCATGGGATAATTTCTGTTTCTTGAATATACTTCAGCATGACTTCTGGATTAGTACGTGATCTATTTTGGAAAATGACCCATGTGCAGGTGAAAAAGAAATGTGTATCCAGCTGTGGTTGGGTGAAACACTCTGTATATGTCCACCCATTACATTTGTTCTAAACTCTGGTTCAGTTCTGCTACTTCTTTGATACTTTTTTATCTGTTGACCTATCTTTTTGAGATAAGGGACCTTTTAGATCTCCTGTTAAGAATGTGGTCTTAGATATTCAGTTTTTCATGTCCAGTAAGATTTGTTGTACATAGGTGAGTGCTCTTGTATTTGGTGCATAGATATTTATGAGTGTTACCCCTTGCTTTTGAGTTTTTCCCATAATCAATATATAGTGGCCTTCTTTGTGTCATGTGATCATTCTTGGTTTAAAGTTGAGACTGTCTGAGAATAGAATTGCTAGTCTTGCTTTTTTCTGAGGTGCTGGGGCATGTAGTATTGTTTTCCATCCTTTGAGTTTGAGCCTATGAATGTCTTTTTGAGTTAAGTGTGTTTCTTGTATATAGCATATTGTAGAATTTTGTTTCCTAATCCACTGTGCCAGTCTATTTCTCTTAATTGGTGAATTGAGTTCATTTATATACAAGGTTATAATTGAGATGTGTTGATTTATGTTTGTCATGATATTTACCTGGTATTGTTTACTCCTTTGTATCCTGTGTTTAATTGTCTGTCCTGTTTAGTGGGTTCCTTCCGTTCTCATTCGTGGAGTTCTGGTCATTGTGGTCTCTCTCTAAAAGATCTTTCAGCAGCCTGTGTAGGGATGGCTTTGTGTCATGAAATTCTTTATTTATTTTTTGTTGTAGAAGTACTTCTACAACAAACTTGAAATAGAGTTTTGCAGGGTATAATAGTCTGGGCTGGAATTTGTTTTCATACAGGTCTTGAAGAACTCTGCTCCATGCTCTCCTTGCCTTCATGGCTTGTATAGAGAAGTCGGCAGTAATTCTGATGGGTTTTCCTTTGAATGTGAGCTGCCTCTTCTCTCTAGCAGCTTTCAGAAGATTATTCTTGTGCTGGATTTCTGGGATCTTGACTATTACATGTCTCAGTGTGTTTTTACTTGGGTTGAAGTTATTTGGTGTTCTGTATACTTTGGTCACCTGAATGTTGGATTGTTTCCTCATATTTGGGAAGTTTTCTGCAGTTACTTCTGCCCATATTCTTTTTATATTATTTGTATTGACTCCTTCATTCTCACTGATGCCAATTAATCTCACATTGTTCATCTTGGCATCATCTTGCATGTGATGGATTATGTTTTCCTGAATTCTCGTTTTTAAGAGATCCTTTCTCACCTTTTCACTAGCTGCACCTGCATCCTCTAGATCTGAAACTCTGTCTTTGCTTTCACTGAAACAGTTTTGTAGACTCCTGATGGCTATTTTAAGTTCGTCTATATCTCTTTGACTCTGCTTAATGTGT
Organism: Ctenomys sociabilis; assembly: GCA_004027165.1. Classification (NCBI taxonomy): domain Eukaryota; kingdom Metazoa; phylum Chordata; class Mammalia; order Rodentia; family Ctenomyidae; genus Ctenomys; species Ctenomys sociabilis. The sequence continues at coordinate 89,866 of PVKA01002208.1, forward strand.
TCTATGTCTTTTCTGTATTGCTCATTCCAAAATTCCCTCATATTTCTGATCTCCTCTATGTTTTTAATCCATGTCTTCTTTAGAGGTAGCTATTAATTCTTTTTCTGCAGGGTTTCTTCCAAATTGGGTTTCCTCCATATATTTCTGGAATTGTTTCTGTATTTCAGATAGTATGATTTCTAAGAATTCTTTTTTGATTTCAGAAATTATTTCTGCTTTGAGTTCCTCATGACCTTTCTGCTGTTGTCTCTTTGCTTCAAATGCTGTTAATTCATACGTATCAGATTGAATAGTGTTCTCTGCACTTGTTCTGAGTGAGCATTGGGTTTCCCCCAGATGTTTCTCGATTTGATTCTTTATTTCAGATGCTATGTATTCAAATATGTCTTTTTTTTATTTCAACTATTAATTCTTGTCTGAGTTTCTCTATACCTTTCTGCTGTTGTTCCTTTGCTTCTGCTTCTGTTAATTTATTCATTTCAGCTGAGCTAGTGTCCTCTGCACTTACTGATGGATTCAAGACCTGAGATTCCATTTTTATTCTTGTCTTTGTCATTTTGTATAGTACTGACCTCTGACCTTTGGTGTAGAGCTTTGGTGCAGCTATAGCCTTGGTGCATAATGAGATTCTGGTGCCAGTCTATTAAGTTTGAGATTATCTAGTTATGCCTAGCCTGGAGCTAGCTGTTGTGTTCCGTTCCTTTTTGCTGCACCTCCTGTCATTCCACTCTGTTGGATCCCTAGTTAGGGGAGCTCTAGGGCATGCAGAATCTCTCCCTCACACTAACCAGACTGGGCAAAGGTGGATTGAATATCAGGAGAGTCACCAAAAGTTCTCGCTCCCGTGGTGGTCTTGGGGGCAGTGGCTACGGGTACTTGCCATGTAGTTCTGTCTGGGGAGTCTCAGACAGGTCTTTGGCTAGGATGTCTTGGGGACTGAGGCTCTGGATGGTGCAGAGTGCACAGAGAGAAACCAAAGCCTCTCCCTCAGACTCACCACACCGAACATTCACCGAACTTTGATGCCCACGGAGTCAGGGAAATTCCCACTCGCTCTGTGGGCTTTGGGGCAGGAGACCTGAGAGTTTCTGGTGAGTGTGCCCTGAGGTCTCAGGCAAGTCCCTTGCTTGGAGGACTTGGGGTTGGTATCCGGGTAGTGTGCGGGAATAAGCCAAAGGCTCTCCCTCAGACTCACCACACACTCACAGATCTGGGAACCCTGGCGAGTCGGGCAAATTCCTACTCACTCAGAGGGCTTGGTGGTGATATCCAGGAGGCTACCAGAGTCGGCCCTGCTGTCTCAGGCTGGTCGCTCTGGCTAGGCTTGATCTAGCTTGCAGGCACTTTAATCTGCTGAGCTATTTGTCCAGCTGCCGTTGATCTATCTTGCTGGCCCAAATTATACATTTATAAAGGGAAATAGTATAAACTAAGAAGAAGGAGCTTACCTGGAATTAGAATGTAAACAGTTACATAATTCCATAGCTCGGGATGCTTTCAAAGATGATTTTTCAGTAATGTTTAGGAAAATTTTACCCAATGGGTTTTTAACATACATTAGGGGACAGTATAAGACTGTTTCAATCTAGGATAGTAAGAGTAAAAATTTTTCAAAGCGGATAATTAATAAACACATTAACATAGCTAAAACAGGGACAATACAGTAAATGAAAATAATTCAAAGATTTATAACCTAAATAAGAGGCTGAAATCTGATTAGGAATTTTTTTAGAATATATAATTATACATATTTTAGATTTGACTAAAATGTATTTCAGACAAATGAAAGACACTATTCAAGGAGGTTTTAAAATGGAAGAGTATGTTGAAACCAAAGAGAGGCATTGCCACCCCCAAGACAGGGCTGAAAGGAAAAGTTTGACAAAACTAAGTATTGGTAAGCACATGAAGAAAACAAACATAAAATTTCTTTAATTTTTTTATAGAATACAAAAATGTAAAAAAAATACATTAGAAGCAATACAAAATTTCATTAAACAAAATACTAGGGATTCAGCAATGATTGCTATATTGTATGATGTTATCTTCAGATTAGTTGTATAAGTTACCAGATATAAACCTGCAAAATTGCTTCAAGAAAGTTATAAGAAATTAAAAAGAGTAAAAATATTTGAAAAATAAAAATTGTAAGCATTAGCTGTTCTTTTGAAAAGACCAGAAGATATCAGCAGTACAATTACCCAAACTATCCTGCATACATACATACATATGTCTTTTTGCCCTTTTTGTCCTTTTCCTCATTCCAGCTTTTCTCTCTCATTGAACAGATTATTTTCCTTTCATATTATCTATTGTTTTTCAAGTTCTTACCCTAGTGAGACAATATGATGTTTAAACATGAAGGTCTGATATATGTCACTTTACCATTACAGTCTCTGGTTACATCCATTTTCCTATAAAAGCCTTGAATGCATCTTTTTTATAGCTAAGTAATACTCCATTACAAATATATACAATTTTAATGGAATAAAAATTGGCTCCACCACTTTGGAAATATAGGTAGTACCTATAAAAACTGATAAGTTGATAAATAGGCAGACAAATAGCTACATTGCTAGAGATAGCTAGCTGGCTATATATATATATATATATATATATATATATATATATATATATATATATATATATAGAGAGAGAGAGAGAGAGAGAGAGAGAGAGAGAGAGAGACAGACAGACAGACAGACAGACAGAGAGACAGACAGACAGAGACAGAGAGACAGAGACAGAGACAGAGAGACAGAGACAGACGGGCGGGCGGGCGGGAGGGCAGGCAGGCAGGAGGCAGGCAGACAGGCAGACAGACAGACAGAGAGATGGAAATACCTCCTTTCTAAACGTGTTTCCTGATGGATCCATAATCTCTGCCTCATGGTATTCAATCAATAGTGTTATGCTCTCTCACAGTGTTGGGGTGACTTCTTTAGCCAACAGGATTCCCTATCATTTCCCGAACTATGTATAAGTAACATTATGGTTTCCAATTATTACCTCCATGGATAAGCATCTTTTTGTAAAGCCAGTTGCCATGTCATTAGAGCACTCCAGCTGTCTGATGGAGAGGTCCACATGAGAAAAAATCAGGCCTTCTGCCCGCATCTGCATGAGGGACTCACCTTAGAAGTGCATCCCCCCAACACAGCCCTGTCTCAGGTAAGTGCAGCCAGCATCTTCACAGAAGGCTTCTTATTATGCACTCAGATGGGGTAATATACAAATGTTTATCAACTTTTAAGCCATTATATGTGAGGCAATCTGCTCTCTGACCAAGCAATTGTACATTTAGGTAAAAATCTCACAAAGTTGCATACATTTGTGTAGAACGAGAGAAGTAAACTTTGTTTATTGCAGCATTTTTAAAAATAGTCTGAAATAGTAACAAACCAAATTACTTTCGATAGTAGAGTACCATATAAAGATGATGATAGAATTCTGCTACAAACAACAGCACAGATTAATTTTACAGGCATTGCACTGAGGAATGGAATCCAGATAATGCAGCTCCAGCTGCATGATTTCAATGTATGTGTTTGATTTCAAGGTAGGGATGATCTATAGACATGGGAGCCAGGACTTAGTTCCTCTTTGCGAGATATTTAACTGGACGTGGCTAAGACGTCAGCAACACTCCAGTTCCTGGTCTGGCTGGTAGTCACATATGTCTTTGAGCTCATGAAATATTATTAAAGGATTTACATATTCTTCTTTAATTACATTTTGCATTGAAAATGTTTCCTTTATAAAAATTTCTAAATTTCTATCAAGATTATCTTTTCAACTCATAATGTTTCATAAACAGTAAATGTTCAATATGTATTAAATATTTATAACTTCTCATTGTATAAGGCTGCTTTCTATTCAATTTTTTAAAAATATTTTCAAATTAATGTTATGTGTGTTGTTATATCTACTGAACTTATTTTGCTTTCTGCATACAACTCGTGTATAATTCTAAATATTAAATAAAATCACCTATTTTAAGACTTACCTAATGAAGTATTCAGTAGTTTTTGGTTTCCAGCTCAGTGGTACAGCACCTGCCTGACGAGCATGAGGCCCTGAGTTCAATTTCCAGAACCAAATAAGCTAAAAGGAATTATTCAATTCTTGGATTTAGCAAGAATTTTACTATCCTGATGTTTTTCAAACTATAGCTATTATTTTCTATTTAGATAAACTAAGTCTGTTAAAGATGGAGCTTCAAAATATCTGATTTTGAAGCTTTTAACAACTTCTAGGTGACAATTCAATAACTGGAATTTAAATTAATCTGGGCTTTGTATTGATTAGCATATTTATGCTGGTGTTTAGCTAACATCTGAAGATGAAAGTGATCTATAAAGGGCTAGGGAGTTCTTAGACGCCATTTCAACTATATCAGCTTTCACTAACCACAAATCAGTGTCCAAATACACCACATAGTCCTTAGACCAGCAAAGCAAATACTGCTCTATCCTTGGGTTATCCTTTTGGTAACAAGAAAAAATAGAAAACACTCCAATTGTACTAACTCCTTTGGCCTCAAGAATTCCTTGTTTACATTTTCTATCATCTTATCTTCTTTGATGAGAAACTATTCTTTGAATTTCACATAAATATGCTTATGTTTTTAAACGTATAAGACAACATGTCTATGAGTTTATAAACTGCTGCAATGACGACAGATCTCATCTGTGTTCTTGATCAATTGCATTTTAGTTATATTTATGCTAATGCTAAAGTCAGTTCCCTGGACAGAGCATTCCCCTCTTCTGTTCAATAAGCAGTGCAGCAGACTCTCGCAGTACTTATAGATGGGTATATTCAAGTTAGCATTTCATTACACAGGAAGAGAAATTCCATTCCCTTCTGAATGGAATTTCCCTACAAGAATTATGTAGCTGTTATCTACTACCATCCAGAATGACACCATCAAGGAGTCTGCTAGTGGTACCCCTATCTAAGGTCTATTGAGAGAATTAGAAAATGAGACTGCTCACAGTGATGTGGAGTCACAGATGAGAATAAGGAAATTTCACTGAGCAACTTCTATCTGGCCATGTACCAATCTTTCAATAAAGGACTGCACTGGCCTTTTATGAATAAGAAACTTCAGGCAGCATGCATGGGAATTAACATCAATCTTTGCCTGGAAGAACTAAATAGAAAAATAAAACAAAACAGACCCAAATAAATTAAACAAATAGGCTTTGGTTAAATGCAAAGAAAGGAGACATGAGAAGTAATTTGGATAAAGTGAAGAATAGAGAAAGTTAAATTGGGAGATTAATTGCAGGATTTTTTAGAATAAGAAAAAAATCATGCATAGGAGACACTGAAAGTGAAAATTGGATGCTTAAAACATCATGACTCCCAGAATGCATCAGAAATCCAGCACTGTAAAGTGGTAACATTTGAGGATCACTGTGGAAGAGAAGACAAGATTAGTCAAAGATTATGCCATCATACACTTTGTAGGCCTTATACTAAGGATCATGGACCATTTCTGATAGCAAATGGTGCACAACTAAAGGCTATCATCTCAGTTTTCCAAAGACATTCTGTCAGATTAGCTTTCCACCACAAATGAGGTTGAGACAAGAGCATGCAATGCATTGTTCACTTTGAAAATAGTACCAGGTACAGTGACATTCTTGGCAGAGGCAAGCAAAAAATGAAAGCAGAACATGAAGCTTCAGGAATCCCACTTGGGTAAAGCAAGCCTGCTTGGGTGTGGATCATTTAAGAAAACTACCAATGTTTCCCAGAATTATCTTCTCGATTGATAGGCAGCTGAACCCTGGTTTTTATTCAGAGACCCAGGAGTTACACCTATGCATGGTAAGTGTCTCACAAGTCTGAGCTGTACTTGCACTGCAGGGCAGAAAATGAAGAAGTGTCACGCCTCTAAGAGGAACACTCGTGGGAAAAACTTGGATATGGAAGACATACAATACAGATTTTCTTAGATTTTGTTTGTATTTTATGCAGGGTCTCCCCAAGCAGCTCGGACTCATAGTGATCCTCTTGTTTTCAGCCTCCCCAAACCTGGGATTATAGCTGTGCACCAACATGCCCTGACTCAGTTGCTAGTTCAGCACACTGGGAAGCAAGGCTGGCACAGCATGTTGTGCCAGGGGTCAAACCCCAGCCACTGCACTTGCCTAAGCAGGTACTTAGTCCTCTGAGCTATCTCGCCAGCCCTAGTACAATTGAGTCAGATAAGGCAAAGTGAATGGCATAAGCTGCAGGATACTAATCAGCTTTTCTTCTGGATAGTTAACAACCTAAGATCCCAAGTCAGAGTTGAAGAGATAGAAGAGCCACAAGGCCAGCCAACATTTTGGACCTAGTACAGATTTTTCTTAGAACACAGATTATCTGACATCAATAAGTAGCTTAGCATAGAAATGTGAGAGCTAAGTGTCCAGGTGTCAGAGATACTAGTAACCTTCCAGATAGTAATGTGATAGGAAGCAAAGTTGACTATGATTATCAGCAACTTGTGCCAGACTTCATTTTTGTTGCACACTCAGTTTAAATGCCGTATGTTGCAAGCACCAACTGATATTATTTTGTGCTCAAGCAATAATTCAAATATTTTAATGGAAGAAATCCAGGCACAGAGGATGCCTGGTGGCTTGTGAGCCCTTTACATAATTGCATTTTGAAAGTTTCAATTTAATTTGCATTATAGCCCAGGATGCAATTCTATGTGCTAAAATTTTAGCAGCTTTGAGGATTCTGCGCCTGGTGCTCCCATTCATTTTTCATTACTTCTTCCAAAGCAACAATGCTTTCCTAAGGTTTAATGTTTACATCAGCATTTCTCACCCCTCTACGCAAGGCTTTTCCATGGACTTTGATTTATTCCTCCATTATGGCTCATTTCCTTTATTTCACAAATATCAGTATGAATAATTCTTCAAAACCTGCCCAAAAAATGTTCCAACACAGAAAAATGTGTTTGTATGTTTGGTAATAGATACATATTTATTCAAGATATTTTGATAAGAATTATCTTTGTACAGATATAGTGTTAAAAATCCATGATCATTAGGAGGCATCAGAAGCAGATGCTTCTGTAAAGACACTGAATTGGAGCTCTAAGATTAAAAATCCTGGATGCCAGCAATGTTTGATTTCCCTGCCTGAAAATTAATCATCAGAGCATAGAAATGCTGCCAAAGCCGTGAGTAGGTGTTTTAACACTCACAATGTTATCTTTCTTTTGCTGTGGTCTTAGTCCTTCCATGATATTTTTAACTTAAGGTCAATTGTTTCATGCACTTTAAACATAGAAGAATTTATGGAAAGTGATGGGATAGCTTCCTGTCATATAATCAATGCAGATATCTTTTAAGTCTCTCTTCGACATAATTTTTTTAATCTCAGAATTATCCCAGGACAGTAAGACAAGACTCACTCTCCACCCTTCCTTCTTTTTGTAACACAAAAATATAATATTCTCTCTAATGTACATCCATAAAATGCTATTGTGTTTTTGTGCATTGATTGTGATTTTAGGAACTCTTTTTTAGTCCTAAAATTAAGAATTAAAAAGTCTCAACAGTAAAAATTGCATCACTAAATAAGCTCTTTTGCCCTTCCCTTCCAATGTATACTTCTTAGGCTGGCCTTCGTGGTTCAGTGGTAGAATCCTCACCTGCCAACTTACAGCTCTTAATCTTTTCTTTTGTTTAACTGTTATAATTAAAATCTCCTCTGCAGTGTTGAGTGCAAAGGCAATGGGATGAGGAAAAGGACAAATGAAACGTTAGTAAGTATTCACTTTTCTGTATCACTTTGATGGTGACATAGGTGAGCCCTTAAATTTATAATTTCCAAAATTATGGCAACATATTTTTATGCTGTCTTGTTAAAAGTGGGAAACCATCAATTTACCTGTAGTTTTGTTTGTTGTTCATTCCTAGCAGTTTTGTCATATCAGTGAAGTGTACCTGTTCTTGTCGTTGTTTCCTGAATAATTATCTATTATTTGCTCCTTACAGAAAATAAATGTGCTATGTATCAGCTCCTGTAATTTCTTTGTTTTACATTCTATTTGTGCTTTTTTAAAAACGTTTGTTTCTGCTATTCTTGTGTTTACTTAGACATTACTGTTATGGTCTTTTTGGTGGTTTTTTAATATATTTATCTAAATGTATTTTTGAAATTGCATCAAACACTACAAATTTGCTCTAAATACAGTTGTGAATGTTTTCTTTAATTTTGATATGTAAAATTTCACTGCTAAAATCATCTTGCCAGTTACATGTTGTTACAGTTTTAAGAATCTGTATTCACCATCGTGTTTTGAATTGCCCAAGACTTTTTCCCATACTTCTAAGGCATGTGGAGAAGGACAACCTCATTTCAAGTCTATGCTATAAAATGTGTGTTATAAACAATCAGAGTAAGTACCAGCCAGATAGCACAGCAGATTAAAGTGCCTGATTAGGCAGATACAGGAACTGGGCTTCGATCCCTGGCATACTGTGCCAGCTGTGCCCCTAGAGCACACCGAGACTGCAATTGAGGCTAGGCAATTGAGGCATGCCTATAATCCCAGCACTTGGGAGGCTGAAAAGAGGAGTCCAATCTATGTAGTGAGGCCCTGTAGACCCTGTACTAAATACATTAAAAACATCAAAGTAGCCACTAAGTTAATAACCTACATAAAATTTACTGTTTTGTTAACAGCAAAATGATGAGTTCCATTTGTTTTTGTGTCTCATTATCTACAGATTTATGGATCAAGCACAGTGATGGTAATACTGACGGTGTTCCATTGTAGTATCCACTATGCTTTAGACACACAGATCGCCTTCATTCTAGGTCTAGTAGGGCTGCTGAACTGCTTCCATTAAGGCTACAACGTTGTTAAATGAGCCTCCTAACCACTACGCTGTATTGTTTCTGTGTTTTCCTTGTGCCTCAGCAGGACTATGTGACAGGGTTTCTTTCACTTAGAAAAATGGAAACTTATATAATTTCAGAACTTTGAAAAATTAACCAGATTGTGTCTCTCTTCCCTAAGTGGGAATATCATCCCTACTAATGTCTCCTTCTGTCTCTTACCCTTTATTCTCATTAGCACGGACAACTAATTGCTTACTGTCTTAGTTATTTTTCTCTTGCTGTTGAGGCAAAATACCTGACCTGCAAAATCAAGGAGAGAGAGGTTTAATTAGCTCACACTTTGTGGACATTTCAGTCCATAATCAACTGGCTCTGAGACAGGATGGGTATTTCAAGGTGGTAAAGGCAGAAAAAACAACAGGAGTAAAATGGGGGAAGCAAACCTGTCTTCCTCCCTACATCCTCCAGAGCAGCTGTAGCACTCACAAAATAGCCCTCCTTCCTCTTGTGCAGGATGCAGATGGCTGCACGATAAGGACCCTGGCCACCTCCTGAATGCTTAGAGTTCTGAGCTTCTCAGGCTGACACAATGTCTCAACTGTCACAGTCCACCCCTTATTAATTTGTCAACCAGACACATTTTTTCAAACTGGCTTCGATACAAATATATATTTAGTCTTACTATTTGAGAACTTGAACATTACAACACAGGCTTAACAATCCTTAAGAACCAGTATGAAGCCTATCAACATTATATTTCATTAGAACTATAACATTCTGGCTCTGATCTCCAAAGATTTATGCATATCTCTTTATGAAAAAGGTATTTAGTCCATCTGTAGGAGTTGCCAAAGTCCTAACAGTGTCAGCACTGATGAAAAGTACAAGTCCCAAGTCTCTTCAGAGCTATAAGGTAATTTTTTAATTACAATCCCCTATATAAATGAAATGTGAGACAAAAGTTAGATACTTTCAAAATTCAATGGCACCAAATAAACATCTTCACTCTAAAAGTTATAAAATACAAGGGGAATACAAAAGATTGGGATCAAAGCAAGTCCAAACTCCAGCAGGGCAAACATAACATCATGTAGTTCCATGTCCAGTGTCTAAAATAATCTGTGGAAAATTGTAAAGTCCAAAAGGCTTAAGTGACTCTACCCCTTGTAGTAGTTATAGCTCCCATGGCTTCTCTGTTAGGCCAGCCCTGCTCTGTCCTTGCAGCTTTCCTTAGATGATCCACATTCCTAGTTTTCCAAACTTCTGAGGTCTCCACGGCACCTTTGGCTTCAAGCTCACAGCTTCACACACTGCCATCTCTAAGGCAGACTTCCTGGCCTCCCAGGACTTCTGAAATCAGGGTAGAAACCTTTTTAACACCACAACTCTTGCATTCTGCATGTACCTAAAACCAGTACCACATGGACGATGACAGCGTAAGCTGTCAGCTAGAGCAGTATTAACCAGACTTTCCTCTCTCTTGGCTGTAGCAATCAAGTGCCTGGATCGCTAGGCACTCTGAATTTAATTCTGAAGAACAAGTTTTCTATGCTGGAACCATTCTGAACATGGTGCTATATGATATTTCTCCTCAAAGCAAAGTTTTTCACTTCTGTCTCTACCCTGAAGTCTCACAGAGCACCACGTATGAGCCATTTTACATAGGCATCTAAATTTAAAAAGAAAAATAAAAAAATCCCCTTTCATGTCTTTTACTCTCTGAGACAATAGAACTGGTAACAACTAGATAATATTCATAGGTTTTTTAATGTAGCTATTAATGTGCACAATAGTGAAATCATTCTTTTTTTTGAAAATAAAGCAGGAAAGCATACTAGATAGAAATGAGTAATGTTGCCTTCAGTACTACTCTTTGATTTTTTGATTCCAATAGTAAGGTTATCTCAGAAATAGTCACATACATTTTTTTTATTAAGATCATAATGCCTCCTAGAAACAGTACTTAAAACATGGAAAGTATTTTTTGTCTACTAACTCAACTCATATTTAAATAGTTCCTGTGTTAGAAGCTCATCTGCTTCCAAAAGGGTTATAAAAAGATCAAGAATTCCAATGGTGCCACCCTGTATTCTGTCACCACCTATACAACATTAGATATTTGATAAGATGGAAAGCGGTGGAGGTTATCATAATGGTACATAGGTCACTCAGTAGATTTACTAATGGATAGCCATGATAGGAAGAAAACAGAAGCCTAAAAAAACATTTTATCCCAAAGACAATTGCTCCCTTTATACAACTTGAAATCAGCCCCTATGAAGTTTGAAGCCATATTAATATCTAGTTTGAGAATAATCTCTGGTGCTTATGGATGGGGCAGTCAGTATCAGTGGTATCCATGTATCCATACATTTGTTAGAGCACCCAGTGGATTAAATGTTGTCTGTACCAAATACTTGGCTCTAGTTGGAGTCTCTAGATAGGATTTTACTTAGAAATAGTCTTTTTTGTGAAGAAGAAATAGACATAATAGCACACAACTTGCTTTTTGATGAATTAACAAAAACTAGAAGTATAAAAGAAACAAATTAGCATACATTAAATTTTTTAAATTTATTTGTATTTTAACTTGAAGAGTGCAAAATAGAAGCAAAAACAAAGAGAACAAGTGGCATAAACAGGGTGACATACAATGATACATGTGTTACAGATTTTCAAAACATGGATGGCTAATCATATATATATATATATATATATATATATATATATATATATATATATTTGTTTCTTTAAATAAAACAATCCAACACAGATCAGCAGTCCACAATAGAAGTGGGTTATCGAAAGTTGTTTAGCTAATGTTTGCAATACATGATGTATATAGAGTATATAATAATTGTATATGATATATGTAAATATATATATAATGATTTTTGATACCCCACTCCCTACCCTCCCATCTCCCTTTTGTCCCTATTCCTCTTTCCCATCTCCAAAAAGTCTGTTTCGAAAGCCATTAAAAAGAAAATTTCAGAAACAATGTTTCAGAATTTTTATTACAATAGACTGTTAATATTGTTCTATTTTATTAGGTATTGCTGTAATTCTCTTACTATCTCTAATGTACAAATTAAATTTTATTGTAGGTTCATGTCTATGCAAATATCACACTTTTCAGCTAATTCACAAGTTTTAGGACTTCACTGGGAGGGTCAGAGTGCGCCCCTTGGATAACAGTAGAATACTGTAATTTGTTACAGCAACCCTTGGTACCACATAGACACTCTGTGGCTTTACTCGATTGACAGTGATTTGGCTAAGAAGGCTGACTAACAAAGGAAAGAGGTCAATTTCTCTGTATAATATTTCGGATACCATTTTTTTCCATAAAGCATTTTGATTAAAACGTTTTGGGTCCATATGGAGAGATTAATACATGTATTTATCTTGTTAATTTTGCTATGAATCCATTATTATTTTTCTTGTACCATTACCAGTCATGGGAAGGTCAATAAAGCTTTTGAGCTAAAACATAACCACCAGCCACATAGCTAATAAATAAATTCCATTAATAAACATTCAAGAAATATATACTTATAAGACAAAACAAAAAAATGTGCAATTAAACAGGAGAGGGAGACAGCAGAAAAATCAGATGCTAAAATTGGATCATTGAAAAATTAAAAGGAAATTATAAATAAAACATCAAATAAGCATGTTTACACCTTGAAAGGATATAGAAATAACTTCAAAATACAGCACACTTAGCATGAGTCTATAGCCTGACCAAAGAACATTAGAAAAGAGCAAGATGCCTTTGTAAAAATAAAAGCAAAAACAACAAACAAAAGAAAATAAAGACAAATTAATTCATATTAAACTTCAGGTGAATGGCATAGCATTCAACACATTGAAAAAAGAATAGCTCAGCTCTAGAAAAACCTGAAGAAATGATCCCACACATGCATGCAGAGCCATAAAACATTTCTCAGAAAATGACAAATTCTTAAAGTTAGAATACCATCTATTATCATTGGTGGTGTCCCCCAAAGGTACAAGCCCCAAAAGACTTGCTCTCTTGGTGCTGGTAATGGGAAGAGGTATGAGGGGAGCACCGGGGACGTCAACAGGTCACTAGGGACTACAGACTGCTCCTCCCTTTCACTTCCTATGACTTGGGCCCTTTGCTTCACCATACAATGTCCCACCACTGCATTTGGCAACCTCATTTGAAACCCAAAACCTTGAATCCACACAATCTTAGGCTGCAATCTCCAAAACTGTAAGCCAAAATAAATTTGCTGCCTTTAGAAGTCAATATCTCAAGCAGTTCTCTATACTGACAGAAACTTGACTAACAAAAACATCCAGAAAAAAAAAAAAAAATGAGATAGAGAACAGGAATGAAAGGTGTTATTCAATGGATTGGGAAATTCAACTGTTTGAAAATAGTCTAAGTCAAAGTAACTCGTAAATGTGAATTATGCATACTAAATTTGAACATTAGCAAAAAAAAATATTTAAAGCATTCAGAAAGAAAAGATACATTTTGTACATTGGCATAAGAATAGTGAGAAAGCTGGCTTTTTAACAGTAATTCAGAACACAGTTGTCCTTATGTAGGTACAGAAAATATCTGTAAACTTACATGTTTTTTAATGTTATCTATTATTGTGTAACAAATTACTCCAAAACTTAGTGACCCAGGCAGTAAACAGTTACGGTCTCTAATTTTCTTTGGGCTAAAATTTAGGTGCCTGATTAGTTGTACATTTCTGGTTGAAGATCGTGTATTAGGCTGAAGTGATCTGGACTTTTGAGGGGAACTTGAAGATAGTCCAGAAAAGGACTTTCACACATGGTTTACTGTCTCTCAGCACGCGTTAGCCAGTTTGTCTGGTTCCTTGCCCTATGGACCTCTCTGCAGCACCACCTGACCATCCTCACAGCCCAGCAGCTGACTTAATTAGAGAAAGAGATCTGAGAGAGAGCAGTAATGAAACAGGATTTCCTCAAAATGTGAGAATGCGCAGAAGTGTGAAGAATGAAGCACTACATAATTCATGAACAGCAAACTCACTTACTGGCAATATGAAAGCCTAAATTATAAAAAGGTTCTACCTCAAGTGGGAATATATGGCTTTGGTAAATAACAATTTCGATTCTCCTGATACATCTGCAAAAACAAATGAAGTGCCCTACACACTGATTTGGTAGTTACAGTGAATTTTAGCAAGGAGAGAGTTTCACAAACACAGAATCTTCAGACAGTGAGGAGGAACTATACACATTTCCCAGTCCTCAAATGAAAATCTCGCACAGCCCATGAACAGAGAATTGGGGATCTGGTTAAACGTGGATGTGTAACTTTTTTCAGGTCCGACCAGGACCAATTACAAAGTGTTTACCTAGCAGTGTCAATGGGAGAAGCCTGTTTTAGACATAGCAGAATTTTGGCGCAGCCAGTGCTTAAGGTCTCTGAAGGGAGCTGCATTTAGAGACTCATCCACCCCTGATTGTTTGTCAGGTTCTTTACTATCTGCAGTCAGATCCCCAACCACAGCTGTAGTCCTAGAACTCTCTATTTAAAGTGTTTGTTAGCAGTCCTCTCAAGAAATTGGCATTTAGGGGAGGAGAAACCTAGAGGACACTTTTCCCCAGTCTACTGAAATTCTCAGTACTTTTCCACCTCCAGGCTGTCTCTTTATCCTCTTTAGCCCCAGTGCTCATAAGCCTCCTTGGGATTTGCCCAGCATCCAGAAGGTTCCCACCTCTCTGCCAATCCCTGACTTCTAACTCAGTGCACTGATTGCATGGCAGGAAGTAGAACATGGAAGTGCCCTGTCTCTGAGTTTTGGATTCCAACTTAAACAACTACAGTACAAAATGACAGCTGTGGTTGCTTTCATTCTGACAGACTATTTTACACGAGTGCGTCATGGGCTGGCAACTCAATTTTCTCTCTAGCTTAGCTTCACTCCTCAAATTATCTCTATAGTAATACTTCAGAATTATTTTCTATATAGTATTAAAAACTAACAATGTATGGAAAAAAACCTAGGTTAGTATATGGAACAGAAAACTTAAAATTGAAAGACTGACCAAAATTGAAATCTGCATTTTAGATTCTGAATCCCAAGTTCTTTCATATAATAGTGAAGAACTTGAACCATGAACTTGTAGTTTGTGTCTAGTTGTCCCACCCCCAAAGACCGTGCAACTGGAGTTCATGATTGATTCTTGATCCAATGATGGGATTATAGATGTGAGTGTGCTGGGGAAGATACTCTGCATTACAATATGAGGAGGGTAGCTAGCTGTCTGGGCCCCTGCCCATCCCTTTTCTTTCTGCTCTTTGCTGCCACCATGAAATTTTGCCTTTTGCTATGTGTCAACCTGCCTTGGAGCCAGCCAATTATGGTCTGAAATCCCCACAAACTATGAACTAAATAAAGCTTCCCTTCCTTCATTTTGGGTTCTGGGTATTTTGTCACAGTGACTAGATAAAAGTAAGGGAGAGAGGCCTGATACTTTCTCAGTTGTTGTGTATCTCATATTTTTCCCTTGAAAATTCTGAAGAGCTGTGTGCTTATATCTGTGATAGTTATATATTTGAATATAAGCTTCATAATGGCATCCCTGGAGTACAAATGTTATTGATTTGTTCAAGGATAAGAAAGCAGGTTAATGTTTCAGAATTAATGAGTAAATAGAAGAGTGGGAGGAGGTGAATCGGAAGACATAATTCCACATTTATCCAGAGTTCACATACGTCAGAGTATTCACCACATTGCTTTCAATTGCTCATTTTTCCATATGACTTCGCCTAGACAATTAATTCCATGAACGTAGAAATTATGATTCCTTCCCACCTGCCTGCCTTCCCAATACTGTATGTTTTTAAAATTGTACACAGTTTATTAAATGAATGTATGAATTAAGAGGTGCTTTTCCAGAGAACTTCATCAAAATGATGTAATTCCCAAAATAAAAGATTCCTGGTAAAATGTCTATGTTGATACTACCAAAAATATACTAGACACTTATGAAATTTGAAATGGGATTGCATATTTTCCACTTAGAATAACTTCATCAAAGAGATACCAATATTTGGAAAGTCTTCTATTTGTTAGCTGAATTTCATTTAACTTTCAATTGCTTTTCAAAATGATGTTATAGGATACAAATTTTGTCAGAGTACCTAGGATATAAAATTGGTAAGCTGTGACTTTCAGCAATGCAATACTTTCTTATACACAATACTAAGTAAAGACTTTTCTATTGAGAGTTATATTTGATTGTTAGCATAGTTGGGAATAAATACTAGGTTCTATATGTGTAGAGAAATAAAAATGCTAAAGCGCCATGATAATTCACAGATATATAAACATTACTGACACAATACTAGCTTTATGATATGATTGCCCTTGATACAGATATCTGGCAATTGAGAATCAATCATTTTAATTTTCTTTTTATAGATTCAGACAAATAAATTTTGAAAACTAAAATAGTAATAAAATTATACTACCTCTGTGTGTATAAGCTCAACTCCTAAAAACCAAGAGTCCATACAATACAGTGAAAAAGTAAAATCAAAAGTATTCCATGAATATCATCTTGAACAATATAAAAGCCAGAAAAAAAGTCTATAAAAACTAGAATAAAAATGAAGCATGATCAAAGCATGAACACCAGCAGGTCTTCCAAAAAGCAGAAGCTGTGTGGTGTGAGAAGCTGACAGAAGACAACACTCAACCTAGGCTTGCGCATCGTTTAGCTCACAGCACAGGTCAAACCAGAAAGGAATGGTGATTCCCAAGGGGCAGAACTGAAAGCATTGCATCTGTTTGTGTACTTTGTACAGAAGGAAAACCAGCTTAAAGCGAAAACTTATAAAATCCCAGACAGTGGCCAGTGGTCTGGCCACCTGGTTGGAAACCTGGAAAGAAAAGGATCGGAACAGGAAGAACAAGTCAGGATAGAAGCATGTGGATGTGCCAAGGAGAGAGCACAGAGGTACAATTTCCAATCCTCCTGTTAACATCGACCATGACATGGAACAAGTAGATAAAATGTCTCAGCCAGTTAACATCATCCGACCTTTCTCATAGGTTTCCCTGGAACTGACATGAAGACCACATGAATGGAGTAGAGACTGACAGAAATAACAGCTTCACGTGGGTAGATATGGATACAAGACATAGCTAGCTATTTTTACCTCTGAAAAATTCAACTTCCTAGCATCATAGACCAATAAAAAGTTTCTCAACTGGTACAGTTTGTCAAGGAGATTAGTTGGTCACTAATAGTTTTCAGTGAAGTTCATGGTCTTGCACACAGTGATGTTTGTAGGGGCCCAATGTTTTAGGGCAAGACAAGATAGCCTCTGTAAATACGTACATCTGTTTACTAAGAAAAAGTGCAATACCAATATACTTCCTTGAAATGTGGAATTATAGTACATCCTATTTGGGCCTGTTAGTTACACTCTATGCAAATGAAAAATCCAAGAACCTGCTAGCTTTTGTTTTTGTTTTGTTTTGTTTTTGTTTTCTGCTAGTTTTTGTTTTTGTTTTGTGTTTTAGGGGAGGACCTATAGCGTATTCAGGCTCTCACTACTAGAGTGGACTCCTAGTGATCCGGGCTGGGATTATAAGCATGTACCACCATGCCCAATCTCAATGGCACCTCAGAGTGTCCCGGGGGCGGGGCTGACATGGCAGACCCAGGGATTGAACCCCAGGCCCCTGTGCCTGCTTGCAGGCACTTTAATCCACTGAGCTATTTGGCTGGCCTAAGCTGCTAGTTTTGAGTAGGGTTTAGAATAAGAAAAATCTGTGTAGTTGATCTGGATACAATAGAGTCAGGAATTTGGGGAGAAGCTATGCCATCTCCTACAGATAACTGTTCTCTGTTTGATTACTAACTTTAAATATCTTTTGTGTTACCACTGAGTTTTACTACTGGCCTTGATAGAAACACTTTTAACCATGAGCCAACTCATTCCTATGGGATTTGAGGGTGTTTATTACACTATGGGTGGTGTATTCTTTCCTACCAAGCAACAGAGTGGCACATTAACAGCAGCTGGCCATCATTCAGTGGAGGAAATCTGTATGAGACACCCTTCAGTAAGTCACATGAATAAATGATAGAGGTTACTATGTCCCATATTCATGCATATACTTTCCTCCCTCTTCACCTACAACTATGGGCTCAAGGAGAACACCCTATGACTAATGATTGCAGAAAATTAAATATGGCCTGGCAGCATATCCAGTACTATGTTCTCATCAAGGTGTCCATGAAGGACCACAATAATGGAAAAAAATCTCTTAGTGGATATACTTTTAATTAATACTTTTATTTTTCAGGCAGTTTTAAACTTACAGAAAACTGTGGAGATAGTTTAGCGAATTCTCATGCATCCCTCTCTCTCAACTCCTCACCATGTTTCTAACAGTTTATTTCATCACTAATACTTTGTCTAGTGAAATGTATTTCTGAGAACTAGTCTTGATACATTACTGTTATCAAAAGTCCACAGTTTATATTAAGGTTAACTCTTTGAGTCATGTAGTTCCATCGCTTTGGTGCACATATAATATTTTATATGTATTACCATAGCGTTTCACAAGGTAGTTTCACCATCCTAAAAGACTCCCAAGTTCCACCTGTTCATCTTCATCTTGAACCCTAGACAATACTGGCCTTTTATTGAGTGTATAGTATCAGCTTTCCCAGTTGTCATTTTAGGGGCAATTGTAGATGAATGTAGCCTTTTGAGACTGGCTTCTTTTGCTAAGTACTATGTGTCAAGAGCTGAGCTGGAAGGGACTGAGGAGCCAGCTGTTGAGGTGGCCCATTGAGACAACGAGTCCAAATTGCAGACAGTGACAGGTCTTTAATTTCTTACTGGAATAGGTAAGCAGGAGCAAGAGGAAAAAGTATCAGTTGTCCCAGTGTTTTCTCCATGGAACAGTACTGGTGAAGGTAAGATGTGAGGGTGCAAATGGGAGGCTAGTGTTGCTATCAAGGAAGCCCTGAACAGGCTGCTGCTGTCCAGTGAACCTGGTAGGGATGTCTGGGAGGAGCCAGTGAGTGAGGAGTGCAGAAGGACTGAAGGGTAAGTGAGAGTGGTGAAGTGTCTAGGAGGTCCTACAGTAGGGTACATGAGGAAGGCAGGTGAGCATCTGAGTGGGCAAGGTAGTGGGGTTGAGAAGGGGGCTCCCTCAGTGAGAATGCTTTTGGACTGTGTGCCACGTCTCGTAGGGAGAGAGAAGCTCTGAAGGATCCTGTGAAGTTTTCCATTGTTGCTTATTGGAGGCAAGACTGAAAAGTACCACCTAGCATTTTGGCCTGGAGCTAGATCCTACACTGTGCATTTCAATTCCCTCCAAGGATTTTCTGGGATTTCTTTCTATCACTGAACACTAGCTCAACACGTGGGTGTGCCACTTTGCTTATTACCTTTTGGAGAATATCTTAGTTCCTTCCAACTTATAGGTAGATATTTTAAACGTGTATGTGCAGGTTTTTGTGTGGGTGTAAGTTTTCACCATATTTGAAAAAATACCAAGATAATTGTTGGACAGTATGTTAATGCTGTGCTTAATTTATAAGAAATCTCCCCAAATTTATTTCCCAAAGCAATACATTCTACATTCCCACAAACAATAAACATGAGTTTCATTGTTCCATGTTCTTTTGACAAGATACATTTATTTATTCATTCATTCATTCATTCATTCATTCATTCATTCATTCATTTAGAGGCAGAATCTCACCATGTCAATAATCAAGATACAGGCACTAGGCATGGTGACACTTACCTGTCAGGAGTCTGAGGCAGAAGGATCTCTGCTAGGGCAAGAACAGCCTGAACTACATGGGAAGACCCTGTCTCAAAAATAAATAAATAAATAAATAAACCAAACAAATGAAATTAAGACAAAACTAAACAATGCAATCTTTTGATTTCACTACAGTGGATGCTTGCCCTGGATAATGATTAACCTTCCCTACCCGTGATCTTTCTGCCCTGATAATTCATTTATTTATAGTTTGGTTGCAAGACTTCCTTGTAGATCTTATTTACCGTCATGTTTTTCAATGTAGCATGAATTCTAGCGGTAAAAGTTCAACTGATACCATCCATGTAAAGTGAGACAGTGGGCACATGGTTGTGCGGTTTGTAGATCTTATATTTGCCATCATTCTTAAGGAGCATTGACATGGACATTTGATGCCAGCCACAGTGCGAAGCAGCTAACTTACCCTACTGGCATGGAGCAATGCCCTCCATGAACTTTTCAGTTAAGAATCCAAGTTTACCCAGTTGTCATATTCTTTCATGTAAATCTGAAAATTGAGGGATGGAAATTGGCACTGTATGTTCAGGATTACTCTTCTAATGCTGTATGAAATCTGGCTTTTAAAAAATCATCTTTACAGGATATTTGCCTAAAAATCATAGATTTCAAAGAAAGAAAGCTTCCACAGAGAATGTAGAAAGCCTTCAACCAGGTTACATTGCAGTGCTTTCCATAAAATGAAAGGCAGTAATGCTGCTTGGATAACTAGTGCAATTTGTTCCAGTGAATAGAGGTGGAAAAAGGGATTTATATGTCTTCTAGAGTAGGTGATCCAGACTAGTGAGTGTCAGGAATAGGTTGCTGATCTCCAAGGAAGGTAAGGATAAAACTATCTGGAATGCTACAGACCCCTGAGTCGTGATTAAAATCAGTTGAAACCCCATAACAGTCCTATACAGAAGGAAGCACAAATACCCCAGGGATGGAAATTTTGTCACTTCATTGAGCACAAAGCTTGCTAATCCAAAAGAACAGATAATTTGGTTAGTAGAAATATTTATAAATAGTAATGATACTGTGATTGATTAGGGAGAATTGTTAACATCTGTTTATTTTATTTCCGTACGAAATATATACCCTTTTGCATACATCAACTGATTTCTGTGGGAAACCTGTGATTGGCATTCATTTTATATTAGCCTCAGCCATATTTCTTAAGTTTCTCTGCTGAGTTAATTCTCCATTTCCCACCTATTTCCCTAAGTCTCCTGCTATCCGCCAGGAGTAGAACTTCTGCCTTTTGCCCGGTTGCCTAGTTACTTGCGCCCTTTCGCCCACATTCTCCACTCCATGGCTAAGACCTCTCATAGGCCCCCCCCATAGTTGCTTAGTTACCTGCTCACGTGTGCATTCCCCACCCTGTTTACCCTTTCTTGCTCAGGATTGTGCCAGCTAACCTTAAATATAAGGCTGGCTTCTATACAATAAACGAGACTTGATCAGAATCCTGTCTTGTCTCCATTTCTTGTGCCTTCCTGTCCCATTCTTATCCCCACTCCCCCTCTAGGGTCTACATCGACTTGCCCGCTGGTCGAGTTAAGTTCCTGGCAGATTTCTTCTCCCCTAATCCTTTACAGTTTGTTACAAAATATATTGATAGTTAATTTTATATCTCAGTACTTAAATTACAATACAGTACATAAAATGCAGAATGTGACTCCACTACAAGAGAAATCAGTTTCTTCAAAGATTGAGTGATGAAACTGTGTATCCTCTCTTAGGACGGTTGTATATTTGGGGTGTGACAAATACAATACATTAAGTGTAGAAGGGCATGGATTTTCTATTATTTTTATTTGGAAATTAAATTAACTATGTTTAAAAGGGATATATGAACAGAAGCCAAAAGGACAAGGAATGATCTATGGGAACTGTGTATTGGGTCATCTTCTGGAAGACAAAACTACATTTCCCAGAATTTCTATCTGTGCCTGTCCTGGCTTGATATGGACCACAAGAGACTCTTCACTTGAGTTTTAGGAGGCAAAAAGGGCCAAAGAAGCCATATTGCCTTTGTTATAGAGGTCACAACAGTGGCCTCAGGTAGCGTTGCATCTCTCAGGTGTTGTGGTGGATGGACAAGCTCAGCCCTTGTGGTGGAACAGGGGGTGGTCCTGGCTCCTCCAGTAAGTTCCCGCATCTAGGAAGTCTGAGGCAGGAGGATCTCTGCTAGGGCAAGAGCAGCCTGAACTACATGGCTACATGCAAGTTCCCACATCTGGGAACTTACTGGAGGAGCCAGGACCATCCCGTGTTCTCAAGGTCCCGACAGCTGGAGCAGTGGCATCACAGAGGGAGTTCTGAGAAAACACAAGATGCATGTACCAGTTTGCCTTCTCTGGTTTTCAGACTGCCTTTGCATGCAGGATCCCAGCTTTCTTGTCCAGCTTCACTTCAGACTGAGCACAGAAACCATGGCTTCACCAAGACAGATTAATCCTTTGCTGGCAATTACATAAAGTCAAACTCCTATGCAAGCTAATGAGAATAGCTGGTTTCACTCAGGGCAGTTGTTGCCCAGATCTGAGCCTACATTTGTCTTACACAATCATTTTTACAAAAACACAGTCTCCTATGTCTCTCTGTGTGTCTGTCATTTGTCTCTGTTTCTGTTTCTGTCTCTATCTCTCTCTATTGTGAGATGGATAAAATGATGTTCACTGGTCTTTCAACTTGTATTCCTAGTGGTGCTAGTGGAACAGGAAAGCCACAGGAGTCCTCTTTCAGAATTTACCTATGCTACCTATGAAATTTTCCATCATCTTCCCTATATAAAGTTCTTTAAATACTTTAGATTCTTCTTTTTTTTTTCATATTGCTTTACATGTTGAAATCTGTTCTTCCAGATCTGTACCTTCCTTCCTGGTATCCTATAATAGGAAAATATTCTTAATTTAGATACAGTTTTGTCTTGTGGTGTTGCCTTGTGTGATCTTTAAGGCATTTTTATCTCCATCTAGATAACAAGGATATGCTCCTTTATGTATTTTATATTAATTTTAGCATTTCACCTCTAACATTATCTTTTAAATACTTCCTCCTTTTCTCCACCGCTTGAAGCTTCCACATGTCTCTGAGCTTCCTTCTGCTGTGTGTAGTTTTCTGTCAGTGTCTCTTCCAGAAACATACTGGATAGATCACAGTTACTTTGAGACAGGTAGTCTTAGCTAAAACAAGGTAAGAAATATTTTTGAAGTATTATGGCTTTTATAAAATTTAGCACAGTTTGAAAAGTTGCTATTTTCTATTGTGATAGCTTGTCTGCTATTAAAAGTACAGGTCTCCTCCTCGATTCCACCCGCACCCGCCCAGCCCCAGAGACTGGCCAGAGACAGCAGGGCCAACTCCACCATTCTGCTCAATCCCGCCCACGCCTGCCAAGCTCCAGAGACCTCCTGAGACAGTGAGACCCATGCCAGAAGCATGCTCCATCCTGCCCACACCCACAGCCAGAGACCGGCCTGAGACAGCGGTTGACTCCAGCAACCTCTTGGATCCTGCCCCAAGATCTCCCAGCGAGTGGGAATTTGCAAAATTCACCAGGCTTCCCAGATCAGTGAGACTGTGGTGAGTCTGAGGGAAAGCCATTGGCTTCTTCCCACGTGCACGCTACCCAGATGCCTACTCCCAAGCCCTCCAAACCAGTGACTGGCCTGAAACCTCAGAACCCACTCACCAACACTTCCCCGGATCCTAAAGCCCACTGAACGAGTGGGAATTTCCCCGATTCTCTAGGCATCAAAGTTCAGTGAGTGTAGAACTGCAGGCCTGCCATGCCCAAGAGACATTTCCCAGGGATTCCCTGCCCCCCCACCCCCGTGGCAGGGTGAGAGCTCCATGCACACTGTGCCAGAGAAACATTTCCAGGTGATTATTGGTCCCACCTCACAGCCCCAGACCCAGTGCAGGTCGGCCTGGAGTGAGAGCTCCAAGCCTGCCATGCCAGAGGGACATTTCTCAGCAATCCTAAGTCCCAAGCCATGGCCCAAAACCCAGAACAGCCTGGCCTGTGAGTGAGGGCTCCAGGCCCACTGCACACGAGGGACCTTTCCCAGCCTTCTCCGGTTACAGCCTGTAGACCTGGACCCAGCACAGGCTGGCTGACCCAGTGCAGCCTACTCAATGAATAAGGTCATCCACTATCCTTTTGTGAGCCCAGAAGACCCACCAAAGCCCAGGCCCACCCACCTGTGGAAAGACCTGCCTGACACAGGAGGGCTGACCCCGGTAAGTTTCTGGATCCCCGTCCCAAAGCCAGCTAAGACGGGGAAGTTTCATTACTTGCTCTACATTCCAGTTCGGTACATGCTCCCCTGAACAGGGAACCAACAGAGGGGAACCAAGGAACTGCAGCAAAAAAGGAACTGAACACAACAGCTAGATCCAGGACAGGCATAACTGGAAAATCTCAAACTTAATAGACTGGCACCCGAATCTCATAACAAGCTAAGGTTGTACCTGCACCAAAGCTCTACACCAAAGGTCAGAGGTCAGTGCTATACAAAATGACAAAGAGAAGGGGAAAAATGCAATCCCAGACCTCGAGTCCATCAGGAAGGGCAGAGGACACTAGCTCAGCTGCAATGAATGAACTAACAGATACAGCACCAAAGGAACAATAGCAGAAAGCTATAGAGGAAATAAAACAAGAAGTAATTCCAAATTTAAAAAAGAAATATCTGAATATATAGTATCTGATACATAGATATACATAATACATACATAAATATATAATATATATATAATATATATAATATATATGTATATATAATATATATATACATATAATAATATATACATAATAAATACATAAATATCAGGTACATAGTATCTGAAATAAAGAATGAATTCCAGAAACATTGGGTGGAAAAACTATGTTCACCCAGAACAAGTGCAGAGAGCACTATTCCAGCTGATATATATGAATTGACAGCATCTGAAGCAAAGAAACAACAGCAGAAAGATCAGAAAGAGCAAAGAACTCAAAGCAGAAATAAGTTCTAAAATCAAAAGAGAATATTTTGAAGTAATAGCACCTGAAATACAGAAACAAGTCCAGAAATATACAGAGGAAACCCAACTTGAAGAAACACAGCAGGAAAAGAATCAATAACTACCTCTAAAGAAGACATGGATAAAAAAATTGAGGAGGTCAGAAATATGATGGATTCCTTGAATGAACAATACAGAAAAGAAATAGAACACATGAAACACAAAGAGATATAGAAGAACTAAAAAGATCAATTACGAGTCTACAAAACCGTCTGAGTGAAAGCAAAGACAGAGTTACAGATCTTGAAGATGCAGGATCAGCTAGTGAAAAGGTGAGAAAGGATCTCTTAAAAACAGTGAGAATGCAGGAAAATATAATCCATCACCTGCAAGATGACGCCAGGATGAACAATGTGAGAATAATTGGTATCAACAAGAATGAAGGGTCAGTACAAATGACATAAAAAGATTTTGGGGAGAAATAAAAGCAGAAAACTTCCCAAATACGAGGAAACAATCCAACATTCAGGCCACTGAAGCATACAGAACACCAAATAACCTCAACCCAAGTAGAAACACACCGAGACATATAATAGTTAAGATCCCAGAAATCACACAGAAAAATAAAATACTGAAAGCTGCGAGAGAGAAGGAGCTCATATTCAAAGGAAAACCCATCAAAATTACAGCTGACTTCTCTACACAAACAATGAAGGCAAGGAGAGCATGGAGCATAGTTCTTCAAGTCCTACATGAAAACAAATTCCAGCCCAGACTATTATACCCTGCAAAACTATCTTTCAAGTTTGATGGAGAAGTGAAATACCTCCGTGACAAAGAACAACTAAACAATTTCATGATGACAAAGCCATCACTCCACAGGCTGCTGAAAGATGCTCAGAAAGAGACCTCAATGACCAGAACTCCATGAATGACAATGGCAGGAACCCACTAAACAGGACAGGCAATTAAATACAGGTTACAGAGGAATAAACAACACTAGGTAAATATCATGACAAGCATAAGTCAGCACATTTCAAGCATAACCATCAATGTAAACGTACTTAATTCTCCAATTAAGCGAAGGAGACTTGCACAGTGCATTAGAAAACAAAATCCAACAATATGCTGTATACAAGAAACACACTTAACACAAAAGGACATTCATAGTCTCAAAGTCAAAGGATGGAAAACAATAATACATGCCCCAGCACCTCAGAAAAAAGCAGAACTAGCAATTCTGTTCTCAGACAGTCTCAACTTCAAACCAAGAATGATCAAACGACACAAAGAAGGCCACTATATATTGGTCAGGGGAAAAATTCAAGAGCAAGAAGTAACACTCATAAATATTTATGTACCAAACACAGGAGCACCCAACTATGTAAGACAAATCTTAAGGGACATGAAAAACTTAATGTCTAAGAACACAGTCATAACAGAAGACTTTAAAACACCCTTATCTCAAGAAGATAGGACAACCAGACAAAATATTAGCAAGGAAGTAGCAGAACTGAACCAGAGCTTGGAACAAATGGACCTGGTGGACATATACAGAGTGTTCCACCCAACCACAGCTGAATACACATTTTTTTTCAGCTTTACAAGGGTCATTTTCCAAAATAGACCACATACTAGTCCAGAGGTCATGCCTAAGTATATGCAAGAAAATAGAAATTATCCCTTGCATACTATCTGACCACAATGCAATGAAACTGGAAATACATGACAAAAGAAACCAGAAAAACCCACTAAATTCATGGAAACTGAACAACACCCTACTCAGCAATCAATGGGTTGCAGAAGAAATTCAAGAAGAAATTCAACAATATCTACAATTCAAAGAAATTTCAAGTACAACTTACTGGAATTTATGGGATGCGATGAAAGCAGTTCTTAGAGGGAAAATCATAGCTATGAACTCACACCTTAGGAAAACAGAAAGGGAAAAAATTAGCACCCTAATGTTGCACCTCCGACAACTAGTAAAAGAAGAGCAAACAAAACCCAGAGCACAAAGATGGAAAGAAATCATAAAGTTTAGAGCAGAAATTAATTCAATTGAGATGAAAAAAACAGCTCAAAGAATCCACAAATCAAAAACTTGGTTCTTTGAAAAACTAAATAAAGTTGATAAGCCTCTTGCCAACCTCATCAAAAAAAGGCAAAAGAAAATTAAAGTACAAGCAATAAGGAATGAAAAGGGTGAAATCACCACAGACCCAGTGGAAATTCAGAAGATTATTAATAGTTACTTCAAGAATCTTTATGCTAACAGAGTAGAAGACACAGAAGAAATGGACAGTTTCCTCAAAAGGTACAAATAACCAAAACTGAATCAAGATGTAACAACTCTCAATAAGCTGATAACAGCCAACGAAATACGAAAAGTAATAAAGAGCCTACTGACAAAGAAAAGTCCAGGTCCTGATGGATTCACAGCTGAATTCTACAAGAAATTTATAGAAGATATAATCCCGACACTCCACAAACTCTTCAATGAAGTTGAAAAGGAAACAGTCCTCCCGAAATCATTTCTGGAGCCAAGTATAATACTGATTCCAAAACCAGGGAAAGACACAACCAAAAAGAAGAACTACAGACCAATCTCCCTCATGAACATAGATGGAAAAATACTCAACAAAATCCTGGCAAAGAGAATGCAGCAAATCATCAATAAGATCATATACCATGACCAGGTAGGATTCATCCCAGGGATTCAAGGATGGTTCAATATTAAAAAATCTATAAATGTAATACACTATATTAATAGACTGAAATATAAAAACCACATGATCATCTCAATTGATGCAGAGAAAGCCTTTGACAAAGTCCAATGCTCATTCATGTTCAAGGTCCTACAGAAAATTGAAATAGATGGACTCTATCTTAAGTAGATAAAAGCCATCTATGACAACCCAAAAGCTCATATAATCCTAAATGGGGAAAAACTGAATTTTTTTACTCTTAAATCAGGTACAAGACAAGGATGTCCTCCATCACCCCTCCTATTCAATATAGTCTTGGAATCCTTAGCAACAGCCATTAGAAAAGACGTAGAAATAAAGGGAATAAGAATGAGTAAAGAAGAAGTTAAATTTTTATCACTCTTTGCAGATGACATGATACTTTACTTGGAAGACGCCAAAAATTCCACCAAGAAACTACCACAGATACAGAAATTCAGTAGCATAGCAGGATACAAAATTAATACTCAAAAGTCAATAGCATTCCTCTACACAGATGATAAGCACACTGAAAGGGAAACAATAGAAATAATACCTTTCACAATAGCACCGTGGAAAATGAAATACCTTGGGATTCACTTAACCAAGGAAGTGAAAGATCTTTTCACAGAAAATTACAACACCCTAAGAAAAGAGATTAAAGAGGATTTCAGAAAATGGAAAGATATTCCATGCTCCTGGATAGGAAGAACCAACATCGTGAAGATTGCCATACTCCCAAAATTGCTGTATAGATTTAATGCGATATCTGTCAAACTGCCATCAACATACCTCCGAGACATAGAGAAATCAATCCTAAAATTTATTTGGAACCACAAATGACCTAGAATAGCAAAGGCAGTCTTGTCCAATAAAGAGAAGGCAGGAGGCATCACAGTTCCTGACTTGAAATTATACTACAAAGCCACTGTGATAAAATCAACATGGTATTGGCAACAAAATAGAAGATCAGTGGAATAGATTAGAAGATGCAGAGGCATCTACGAAAACATTCAGCCATCTTATCTTCGACAAAGTAGTTACACAAGCTCACTGGAAGGAAGATAGCCTCTTTAGCACATGGTGGTGGTAATCATGGCTTTCTACATGCCGAAAACTAAAACTTGACCCAGCTCTATCACCATGCACTAAGTTAAAGTCAAAATGGATTAAAGATCTAAACATTAAAACACAAACACTCAATCTCCTGGAAGAGAAAGTAGGAGGAACTTTTGAAGACATAGGGATAGGTAAAGAGTTCATGAACAAACATATATTCGCACGGGAAGCACTTGAAAGAATCAACAACTGGGATCAACTCTTCTTAAGGAGCTTCTGCATGTCAAAAGAAATTGTCAACAGAGTGAAAAGACAACCCACAAACTTTGAAAAAATCCTAACTAATAAGCAATCAGACAGAGGACTACTGTCTAGAATATATAAAAAACTAACGTATAACAGGGCCCTCAAATTTAAGGACCCAATTCAGAAATGGGCATCTGAGATGAATACACACTTCTCAGAGGACGAAATTAAAGAAGCAAATAAATATATGAAAAAATGCTCCACATCACTAGCCATTCATGGAATGGAAATGAAAACAACACTGGGATACCATCTCACTCCAGAAAGAATACCTAACATAAGGAAATCAACCAACAATAAATGTTGGAGAGGTTGTGGAGAAAAGGGAACACTTCTCCACTGCTGGTGGGAATGTAGACTGGTACAACCATTGTGGAGGTCAGTGTGGAGAATCCTCAAAACAGTAGGACTAGAAATCCCATTTAAGCCGGCTATCCCCCTACTGGGAATTTTCCCAAAGGATCTGAAAACATTGTGTCATATTGACATATGTGTACCTATGTTTATAGCAGCGCAATTTGTGATAGCAAAATCTTGGAAACAACCAAGATGTCCATCACATGAGTACTGCTTGAAAAAGATGTGGTATTCTATATAGTGGAGTATTACTCAGCTATTAAGAATAATAAGTTTGAATCATTTATACTGAAGTGGATGCCACTTGAACATGCACTCATAAGTGAAATAAACCAGACACACATGTGTAAATATCGTATATACTCCCTAGTATAAGAAGCGAAAAGCAGAAATACAAAAGGAAATATACAACAACAGCTAAAATCAATTGAGTCAGATAAGGCAAAGTGAATGGCATATGCTGCAGGATACTTTTCTTCTGGATGGTTAACATCCTAAATTCACAAATCAGATTTGGAGAAATAGAAGAGCCACAAGGCCAGCCAACATGTTGGCTCTAGCCTTTCAAGGTCAGCAAAGACTCAGGACATAGGAGAACCTGTACTGCAACATCATGAAACTCAGTTGAGCTCCAAATTTTCTGAACAAGGAGATTATGGAGCCACAGAGGAAAGAGATTGAAGTTCTATAGTGCGCCTGGGAAGAGTCACATAGAGAGAAAACTTTCTCTCAAGCTCTCACAGAGAGCAAACTGGTCAAGCATTGGCTGTGACTCATCCACATGGATGACACAGACAAAGGATCTACAGAATAAGGTACAGGACTACCAGATAAACCTTGAGGGGACTTCACTGACCACATAAGAAACATAAAGTACATGTGTTGGTATATAAGTCTTGCTCTATATAGGTCTTAACCATCCAGCAGAAAAGTATAAAAATGAAGTATACTTCACGGGGCCATGATATTAAACTGAGCTTAAATGGCTATGGTCGACAACTTCTTTGAATAACTCAGTATTGTTGTGGAATGTTGGACTATGTTGGATTGTGTTGTCGAGTTCAAGCACCTAAGTTAGTTGAATGACAATGGAGTGCCCACCTTTGACAGGTGTAGACAAAGGAAGGGGTATAGAAAGAAAAAATCATGATGTGTGTGTATAGACAGAACAGTTGGGATAGACAATGCTGTGCTTCTACATAATCCTATGAGAGGCAAGATCTGCACTAATGGTGGTTGGACAGGATATTATGTCAGCTTCTAGTACTACGGTCATCCACTAGGAAAATAATTATTGAATTTTTGATATAATTCAGGTATAAAAAATAAGGTAAGTAAACAGCTACACTCTTAACTTGCTGATACTAGACATCTGCCATAATAATGTCTGTAAGTATAATATCATGTATGCACCTTGTACCAAAACAGTATGAAAACAGTTTTCAATGTATTATTTTATCGAATCTATCTTGTTAAGGTGTTTTAAAACTTTCTGATTGTTATTTGTACTTCAATAAAATAAAAAATAAAAATAAAAAAAAGAGAAGAAAAAATAGTACAGGTATTTTTCCCCTTGATATACTATTTCTTTTGAAGCCTCTGGTTTTTAACACACATCATTTACACATGCAGGTAAGTTGGACTATGACGTCACTGCACATCCATTCAGCACGGGGTTGGTCCGCCACGTCCCGGCCTCATCGCAGCCCACAGCTGTCTCTCCCTCTGCCTCCAGCAGTCTCTCGCTCTTCCTTCAGCACACATGTCAGCCTTTCTTTTTTTCTTGTTTCTTTCTTCTTTATTCCTCCTTCCACCCTTTCTTCTTTGTTCCTTCTATCCTTTCTTCCTTCTTTTATTTCTTCCATACTTCCTCTACATATGATCAAGGACATGTGGTGCTGGTCTTTTCTCTGTCTGGCTTGTGTTATCCAATCGGCCTTCCTTTTATTTCATTTATTTGGCTGTGTATGGCAGGGATTTTTTTTTTTTTTTTTTTTGCTTCTTTGGGACTGAATAATGCTGTGTAATACTCGATGGGTAGCTAGGCTACCTGATTTCAGATTCTAGCTATTGTTCACAGTGCAGCCATAAACCTGGGCTTGCAGGTATCTCTTCTGCATGCTAACTTCGTTTCCTTCAGACACAACATCCTCAAGAATGGTATAAGTAGTCTTATAGTAGTTTTGAAGTCTCGATTTTTGAGAAGCTCTGTCTTTATCTATACTGGGTACATTATTTATATTCTGCACCAACAATGAAGAAGTGTTCTTTTGTTCCTCCACACCCCATAATTATTATTATTGACATTAATCTTTATAAATGAAGTGAGATGGTATTTAACAGAAGCTTTGATTCCTATGTCCCTAATGACTAATTATATTTAGCTTTTGTGTATATTTATTGGCCATTGAGAAATGTCTATTCATATTGTTTGCTTAGTCTTAGTTGCATTACTTGACAAGATAAGTAAGCTTAAGTAAATGCAGATGGGTTACTATATAGACAGGGAAAAAAAAAATATATATATATATATTCCAGTCTTACATAGTAAAGAAAATCTGCCATTAGGATAACATAAGTAAATTTGATAGAAATTATGCTAGGTAATTTAAAATTTTTTTTTATTCATTTTAATGAAAAAAAACATAAAATAGCAATGAAACAGTTTCAGCATACAATGTGTTAACTATTGTAACTGTCCAATGTTAGGTAAATTAAGACACATATAGTGTATAATCTCATTTATATATAGGAATTATACTATTGTAACTGTCCAATGTTAGGTAAATTAAGACACATATAGTGTATAATCTCACTTATATATAGGAATTATATATAGTTATAATGGTTAACACATTGTATGCTGAAACTGTTTCATTGTTATTTTTGTCTGGTTTTTTTTTCACTAAAATGAATAAAAAATTTTTAAAAATTACCTGGCATAATTTCTACCAAATTAAATTCACAGAAATAAAGAGTAGAATATCGCTGTCAGGTTTTCTGAACAGGGACAGACAGAGAGCTGCTGGTAAAGGGTGCTAACTTTTAGTTATTAGATGACTAATGTCTAAGAATCTAATGTAAAACATGGAACCTCATAGTATACTGGAAATATACTAAGATATGTTACGTTATTTATTTAGTTTTAGTGCATGTATGCAGTACAAAGTCATTACATTTGTGTAGTGAGTTGGTACATGTATATAACTCATATTAATTCTTTTTACTTATCATATCTTTAATGTTATGAATGCATCCACCAAAATGACAATTAGATGATGCATTCATGTGATTGCATAAAAATTTCACAGTAGTTATATAACATATCAAGCCATCCAAATATGTATTGAAGTCTATACAGTTATCTGTCTATATTGTTTTTAAAAAAATGAAAAAAAATCCTAGTGTGATAGTTATAACATCTCTGTCTGCATAACATAAACTAGACCTGTATATTCAAGCTACAATTTTAATCCTTTTCTTTTTGCTTTAATTTTAGTAAGTGTCTATGGGATCTACAGGTCTCACTACTAGATTGGATTCATAGTGATCCGCCTGTGTTCAGCCTCCCAAGAGCTGAGATTACAGGTACACACCACCACATCTGGTCTCAATTGCCCTCTCAGCATGCCTGGGGAATAGGGCCAGCATCACAAGTGGGGAATCAAACCCTGGCTGCTGTATCTGCCTAAGCAGGATCTTTAATCCACTGAACTATTTGGCTGGCCCTAATTTTTATCATTTTTAGTGCACCTTGTATTCGCTGGTTGGGAGCCAAATATGGTATACATTAAGATGCAAGGCCTTTTCTGCTCTCCTGTAACATTTTTCTGCTTAACTGGTTCACAGTTAAATTGATTTTATTAGTTGCTATAACTACTGATTACCAAAAGGTAAATTTCCCTCAGGTGTTTTTTTTTTTTTTAAGTTTTCGGTACAGCACTGAGGACCTTGTGCTTGCCAGGCAGGTGCCATGCTGCTGAAGTGTGTCTCTGGTCTTGACACTCTGGCACATTTTTCTTCCCCACTTTTTGTGTTTCTGTGGAATTATTGAAATCTACTAGGAAATATTGGCTTTATTACCTTTTTAATGTAAAAGACCCACTCAAGCCAAGTTGGGGTGAGAGACATAAGTACAGTGAGCATTCTATGGTCCTGTTGTCAGAGCTCCACCCTTTAAGGAGCCCTCGGCCACAACTGATGTTCTTGAGTTCTTTCTTATGTGTTTCTAGGTTTTCTTTTCATTCTAGAGGATACTAAAAGTCTGGAGGTGTCTGAGTTTGGGTAATTCCCTTTCCCTGAGTTAGGTTGGTTCCATTAAAACCTTGTAGGTTAGTCCTCTTGCAAGTTTCTTTCAAGGGAAGGCCTTAGTGAGCACAGATTCCTTCGAGACTCATTTAAAATGCTGCCTAGCCCCTCCCCAATCCCAAAACACAAAGAAATTTTTTTCTGTCTTCATGTAATTACCTAATTACTTTGTATTAGTTAGCTTTCCCTTTACTGAAAGATGATCTCCAACATCTACAAATAAAAGGAAGGGTGGTTTCATTTTACCTCATGATGCAGGAGACTCAGTCCTGTGTATTTGCTGCCTCCATGGCAGAAACGTCATAGTAGAGGTCTGTGACAGACAGGAGCTGCTTAGCTCCTGGTGTCAGGAAGCAACACCTGAAAGGAAAAGATGAGGGACTGAACATAGGTGTCAGGGTCCACGACCCACCAAGACCCAGCCCTAAGCATGCTGCAGTAACTCCGCAGAAGGATCCAAACACCGACCAGCTTGTCAGTCTACCAGAACAAGCACCACAGGCTCCTGAGGTAGAACTCTGGTTGCCTTCAAGACAAGGCTTACCCTGGTATTTTAAGTTTGAATTTTCCCTCACTCCATCAGTGGGGCAGTTATGGATCACAGTTCCCTCTTCAGACAGCATAATACACATATTTTGGCTTTGGCTCCACCACATCAAGAAGTCAGTATCCACCTGTCTTCTTCTGAGCTCTTAAGTTATAGCTTGCTTCAATTCTCTGACAAGAAAAGTCACTGATTGTTAGGTTAGTTTGTTCAGCAGTGTTTGTGTGACTGTGTGTGTGTGTGTGTGTGTGTGCGTGTGTGCGTGTGTGTGTGTGTTTGGTGCAGGCTGCTACAATGCCATATCACATTTCATTATTTTACCATGTTATCCTCCCTTTTTTTTTTTTTTTTTTTTTTTTTTGGTGGAACCAGGGATTGAACTCAGGCCTTTGTGCTTTCCAGGGAAGCGTTTATTCCACTGACCCATCTTCCTGGCCCTGTCTAAGAGTTTAATATATTCTCTGATACAGATTCTTCCTGTGGTATTTATTTAGTATCTAATATCACCAAACTTGGGCCTGGCATGCCTATAATCCCAGCACTTGGGAGGCTGAGACAGGAAGATTGTTGTGAGTTCGAGACCAGCCTGAGCTACAAAGTGAGCTCGAGGCCAGCCTGAACTGCATAGTGAGACCCTGTCTCAAAAAGACAAAAAATAAAAAGTAAAAAAACTAATATCACCAAACTTTTAAAACTGTTTCTTTTTTCCTGCCTTGCTTCATTCACCTATGTGAATAATGGTGCTGCTTGTCAGCAGTAAGATCATGGGAACTGGAATGAAAGGAGGGAAAAGTAAGACCACATATTGTGAAATATGGATCAAACCATTAAAATCATAAAGAAAGTTCAACTATGTTGTTATTTTTTTCAATTTTACAAAACATTAGGTTGGTGATATTAAGTAACAAAGTATCCAAAGTCTTAATTTTTTAAAGTATTTAAAATGTGACACACATGAACACAAATAAAAAGTCAAAAACAATTTAACTTACAGATAAAAAAATCATTGTCATATCTAAAGAATACCTAGAGAATAAAGACTGATATAATCAGCTACACAGTCAAACTGGAAATATTTTGCTACATTAGACTGCTCCTGACCACAATAATCTTTTGAGTTATCATTTTGTCATCAGAGAAATGATTTGCATCAATATCTTATTTTTAAAAATATGTAAATTAGCAGATAATTTCTCAAAATCTGTGCCCCAATAAAAAGACCCTTAGAAATTAAATAATTACTAGGAAACCTTGCTATACAATGCCCTATTAATGCATTTAAAACATAATTGTTCTTTGGCTTGGTTCCAAATTTTGGATAATTTCTTTCAGCAATACAAAATTCCTTAGCAGTTTTATAAATCAATCAAATTAAATGTCTCTTTCTTGATCCCCATTCTTTGACATTTGCATTTTTAAATATTTAATTCAAGTTTAGAGCCATATTAATAATAATAATCTTTAAATATTAGATAGGGCTACTAGGTTGTCTTGTGTGCATTTTGACAACTTAGAGGGCTTTTGTAAACCTGATTCTCTCATCTACTTGATACATTTGTGGATTAAAAGTCTCCAGTCTCCTATGAGTTCTCACTCATTCATTTGGATAAACATTGGAGTTTTGACTCAGATGTTTGATTAATAGGTCTGGAGATTGCCAGTAAAAGCAATTGTAGCACAGAGATCAAGTTTTTTACCCTGAAATTTGAGGGTTAAGTTTTGTGTCAGTTCTGTACTATTAAGGGTATAACCTCATTTGCCCTCATGTAGTTAATTTATCTTTTCAGAAAACACTACAGAAAAAGGTGTTTTATCTCAATTTGCTTTCATACTTTATCTTAAAGTCCATTAAAATTTCTATTTTATTCTAAACTGAATTTGCATAGGTAGTATTTTCTACTGGTAATATTAAAATGCAGCCCAGCCCATCTGCCTTGCAACTCCCCGGAACTCCTTCCCCCAAGCCCATCAAACTAGTGAGAAGTTTTGTGACCTGGGCCCTATCCAAGCCCGACCTGGTGAGTGGGTGGGAGAACTATCAGCTTCCCAGTGCACCTCTCGTGAGCGCCATCCAGAGCCCCCGCCCCAAAGACCTCTGAGCAAGTAAGAATTTCTGAGACTCTCTCAGCCAACCTACCCTAGCCATCTGCCCTGTAACTCGCCGGAGCTTCTGCCTTCTAATCCACAAATGTATCAAGTAGATGAGAGAATTAGGTTACCACAAGCCCACTGAGCAAGAGAGAATTTTGTGACTCTTCTGGCTGCTGATCAAGCCCAGCACAGTCCGATGAGTGTGTGGGAGAGTTTCTGCACTACCCGGTGCTCCTGGGCCAGGGACACAACAGAGTGGAACCATAGGCTAACAGTTGTGCAGAAAGGCTGCAGTAAAAAGGAACTGAATACAGCAGCTAGATCCAGGCCAGGCATAACTGGATAATCAAAAGCTTAATAGATCAGCACCCGAATCTCATTACACACTAAGGTCATAACTGCATCAAAGCTTTACACCAATGGTCAGAGATCAGTGCTTTAGAAAATTACAAGGACAAGGAGCAAAATGCAATCTCAGGCCTTGAGCCCACCAATAATAAGTGTAGAGGACACTAACTGAACTGAAATGAATGAATTAACAAGAGTTGGAAGCAAACAAACAATAGCAGAAAGGTATAGAAAAACTCAGATCAGAATTAATGCCTGAAAGAAAAAAAGAAATTTTTGAATACATAGCATCTGAAGTAACAAATAAAATCCAGAAACGTGTGTGGGAAAACCAATGCCCACCCAGAACAAGTGCAGAGAGCACTATTCCAGCTGCAACATATGAATTAACACCGTCATAAGCAAAGAAACCAAGCAGAAAGGTAAAGAGGAATTCAGAGCAGAAATAATTTCTAAATAAAAAAAAATCTTTGAAATCATAGCATCTGAAGTAGAGAATCAATTATGGAAAGAGATGGAGGAAACTCAATTTAGAAAAACTCTGCACTAAAAGCAATAATAACTAGCTCTAAAGAAAACATTAACAAAAAAAATAGAGGATATTAGAAATACAATGGATTCCTTGAATGAGCAATACAGGAAAAAAAAATACATTGCATGAAGCAGAGTCAAAGAGATATAGAAGAACTAAAATCTCAACCACAACTCTACAAAACCATTTGAATGAAAGTGAAGACAGAATTTCAGATGTTGAAGATGCTGGTGCAGCTAGTGAAAAGTTGAGAAAGGATCTCTTAAAAACAATGGGAATGCAGGAAAAAATAATCCATCACCTGCAAGACAATACCAAGATGAACAATGTGAGATTAATTGCCATCAATGAGAAAGAAGGAGTAATACAAATGACATTAAAAGAATATGGGCAGACATAATATCAGAAAACTTCCCAAATATGAAGAAACATTCTAACATTCTAGTAACCAAAGCATATAGAATGCCAAATAACTTTAACACAACTGAAAACACACTGAGACATATAATAGTCAAGATCACAGAAATCCAACACAAGAATAATATACTGAAAGCTGCTAGAGAGAAGAGGCAGATCACATTCAAAGGAAAACCCATCAGAATTATAGCTGACTTATTTACACAAACCATGAAGGTAAGGAGAGCATGAAGCAGAGTTCTTCAAGACCTGTATGAAAACAAATTCCAGCCCAGACTATTATACCCTGCAAAACTCTCTTTCAAGTTTGATGGAGAAGTGAAATACTTCCATGACAAAGAACAAATAAAGAATTTAATGATGACAAAGCCATCCCTACACAGGCTACTGAAAGATGTTCAAGAGAGAGACAACAATGACCAGAACTCAAAGAATGAGAATGGAAGGAACCCACTAAATAGGACAGACAATTAAACACAGGATACAAAGGAGTAAACAACAGCAGGTAAATATCATGACAAACATAAGTCAACACATTTCAATTATAAGCATCAATGTAAATGGACTCAATTCACCAATTAAAAGAAATAGACTGGCACAGTGGATTAGGAAACAAAATCCAACAAAATGCTGTATACAAGAAACACACTTAACTCAAAAGAACATTCATAGGCTCAAAGTCAAAGGATGGAAAACAATACTACATGCCCAGTACCTCAGAAAAAAACAGGAGTAGCAACTCTGTTCTCAGACACTCTCACCTTCAAACCAAGAATAATCAAATGACACAAAGAAGGCCACTATATATTGGTCAGGGGAAAAATTCAAGAACAAGAAATGACACTCATAAATATCTATGCACCAAACACAGGAGCACTAAACTATGTAAGACAAATACTACTGGACATGAAAAACCTAATAACTAAGGCCACAATCTTAACAGGAGACTTTAACACACCCTTATCTCAACAAGATAGATCACCAGACAAAAAATTAGCAAAGTAGCAGAACTGAACGAGAGCTTGGAAGAAATGGACCTGGTGGACATATAAAGAGTGTTCCACCCAACCACAGCTGAATACACATTTTTTTTCAGCTCCACACTGGTCATTTTCCAAAATAGACCATGTACTAGTCCAGAGATCATGATTAAGTATATGCAAGAAAACAAAAATGATCCCATGCATGTTATCCAACCACAGTGAAATGAAACAGGAAATAAACGACAAAAGAAACCAGAAAAAAAACCCTAAATACATGGAAATTAAACACACTCTATACAGTCCAGCATTCTGAAACCATAGGGAGTTATTCAAAGAAATTGTCGATCATATCCATTTACAGCTCAGCTTAATATTATGGGCTCACGATGTATACTTCATTTTTATACTTTTATACTTTTCTGCTGGATGGTTAAGACCTAGGTAGATCAAAACTTATATGCCAACACATGAACTTTATATTTCCTATGTGGTCATTGAAGTCTTCTCAGGGTTTATCTTGTAGTCCTGTACATTATTCTGTAGATCCTTTGTCTGTGTCATCCATGTGGATGAGTCACGGCCAATGCTTGACCAGGTTGCTCTCTGTGAGAGCCTGAGAGAAAGTTTTCTCTCCATGTGACCCTCCCCAGGCACACCAAAGAACTTCAATCTCTTTCCTCTGTGGCTCCACAATCTCCTTGCTCAGAAAATTTGGAGCTCACCTGAGTCTCATGATATTGCAGTACAGGTTCTCCTATGTCCTGAGTCTTTGCTGACCTTGAAAGGCTAGGGCCAAAATGTTGGCTGGCCTTGTGGCTCTTCTATTTCTCCAACTCTGACTTGTGATCTTAGGTTGTCAACCATTCAGAAGAAAAGCTGATTAGTATCCTGAAGCATATGCCATTCACTTTGCCTTATCTGACTCAATTGATTTTACTTGTTGTACATTTCCTTTTGTATTTCTGCTTTTCGCTTGTTATACTAGGGAGACTATATGATATTTACACATGTGTGTCTAGTTTATTTCACTTATGAGTATATGTTCAAGTGGCATCCACTTCAGTATAAATATTTCAAACTTATCATTCTGAATAGCTGAGTAGTACTCCATTATATAGACATACCACATCTTTTTCAACCATTCCTCATGTGATGGACATCTTGGTTGTTTCCAAGATTTTGCTATCACACATTGTGCTGCTATAAACATAGGTACACATATATCTCTATGATACAATGTATCCAAATCCTTTGGGAAAATTCCCAGTAGGGGGATAGCTGGCTTGAATGGGATTTCTAGTCCTATTCTTTTGAGGAGT